>JAIUZE010003488.1:0-111973 GCA_022085475.1 Heliosperma pusillum | reverse complement strand
CGAGCGAAGTATTTACCTTGGACCTATATTCGGTTCTTTAGGATTGTATATTATTATACACTCTTTTATTTTTTGTATTTATACGGGAGATATGTCTCCCGTTTTGTATATTTCTTTGGTATAATAGTATTTCCGTTTTGTAATGAACCTTTTTTATTTAAGACACCTTTGTTATGTATTCTTATCTTTTACTTAGTTAAATTATTTTTTTTTCTTGGCGCAATTTGCGTGGGTCACACATAGGAATATTGGTAAACAGGATTTGCATAGTGAAATATTAGGAGGTATATCGGGTATGTGTATGGCACATCATTGTACATTTAATACAACTTTTAATACTCGGTATATAACTAACATACAAGATAGTATGTGAGATCTTATTGAAAACGTCTTACCGAGTGCATTATGAATATCAAACTTTTATATTTTTTTAATAATATGTAATTAAAGATATGAAAAAACGAAAACGTGCATTAATTTACGTGTATAAAGTAAACGTAAAGAATCAAATGAAACAGATGAAGTATTACATAAAGGAGTTTTGATGTACGAAATATATAAAAATATTATACTTGAATTCTACCGAGTACTTCAATAATTATGAAAAAGTCGCTAAACGTTTAAAGCACACCCGCGATGTTTAAAGCATCCACGAAGATGAGCCTCCTCATATTTTCTATTTCATTTTTGTATTCGTCCACCTCATTAACTTTTTTATTTAATCACCCCAAAATTTTGGGAACCTCCCAAATGTAATAGAAGTTGCTTTACTTTATCTTTGCTAACATCCCCTAAAACTACTAGCACCTCAAATATTGGGGATATGCAATAATGAGGTTGCTCATTTTATGAGAGAGAGTGTACATGGGGATGTGATTCTTCACCGTTGCCGCATGCTCTAATATGAATTTTTTTTGGGCTATGAAACGCCATTATACTTTTATTTAATGACACTCAATACAAGCTAATTATATGAGTATCTTATTATTCACTCTCTTATAATTTGAATTACCTTAGTAAAAATAATAGTGAATTTATCATCACCCTTATTTGTGTACTTAAAAGTTTATCTACATTAATTTACTTTCTATATTCCACTTTTATTGTCTCATTTCCCTTGAAATTTTATCCCATATTATTGTCCCCTTTTTAAATTAGTAAAGAATAACTTTAGTTATTCAGTAATGACCCTAAATAACTAACTACTACCATAACCACCATAAAATTAGGACTTTAACTCTTAATTTATTGAAGGAGTAAAGTTGATTATTTATTATTTTTCGTTTAATTATTCCCCAAAATAGAGCGGATGACAATAAAAATAGAATAAAGTAGGTAGTATATCACAAATTCTCTTTTAAGACGGGTCGACCCGTCTGAAAGCTTTAGACGGGTCAAGCCTCCTCACATGAAAGCAAGTGGGGTAAGTGGCCCCACTTGCCCCATTTGCTTTCTTATGAGGAGGCTTGACCGGTTTAAAGCTTTTAGACAGGTCATCCCGTCTTAAGCAAGACATGATGGTACGGAGTAGTATATAAGCGTAAAAGTGTTTCATGTAAGACAATACTGTTGGAACATGTTTAACTTTAGAACATATGCCAAAATACGTAGCCAAAGAAAGCTATAACCAGTATTAAGGGCACATTGTGGTCTTTGATGTAATGAGTTTAGAGTGTTCATTTAGGGCTACTTATTCCTAGTTGCCTCTACGACAAAATCCATGCAATTTCTCCGAAATTTCTCATGGCTACTAAATACTTATGTTCTACTCTTTTTGTAACATCAAATCCATGATATGCGTCGGAAGCGTACTTCCTCACTTGATATTCTTTCGTCGAAACGTGCTCCCAGGAATTACTATAAAAATGAACTTAATCAAATGCTTTGAACATATAAAAATAATGAATTTCGTTGTATGACGATTTACTGGCCCCTTAAAAATTTTATGATTTTTGTTTACACGATTACCCTTACGAGACTAAATTTAAAACAAAAAATAACTTTACATCTTAACTCGTATTTCGATGTTTTTGTCTGTCAAAGAATTTTGTTAAAAAAGAGGGTAGCACATAAAATTTCACGTTAAAGAATATGAGGATTTTAAACAAACAAATAAATATGTTTGACAATCATTAAAATAAAACTATTGACTCTGATATTAAAATATTACGCAACAATTATAAGTACGAATTTAATAAAGACCAACATTAATAGTCATTTAAGCAAATAGCATAAATTTTTACGTTCATATGTCCGAAATAATTTTTTTATAACAATTACCAAAACCGGGCACAAAAGTATTATTCGCCACGACAATAATTTACTACGTGGCTATTAGCAATAATTACCCACGAGTGTATCAAATTGTGGCTATAACTAATAATTAGCCACGATTGTGGTTTAACCCGTGGCTAAAAGAAATAAATAGCCACGGTATTGGCTTAATTCGTGACTACATGCAACAATTAGCCACGACCCTCAACCTCAACCCGTTAATTTCATATCGTATCTTCGGGTCGTATCATTGTTTGCGTGCTCTACATGAATGTCAACTTCTGAGTTAAAACCCAAATTAGGGCAATAACATAGTCGACGTAATTAATGACCATAATTCTCATTTCAGACGGATCAAACCTCATTACAAGAAAGCAAGTGAAGCAACTGGACCCGTCTAAAGCAGCCTTGGAGGCTTCAACACCCTAGTGAGCCCAAAACCCTGAGAAATGAAAAAATAACTACTCGTATTTGTTATTACTTAGATTTCTCATCTTCTCACTCTCATCCTCGCCAGAGTAATCAGCAGCCGTCACTCCATCGTATCTCCATAGGCCGTCTTCGACTCTTTTTGTGGTAATTATTGGTGAGTAGTTTTCAATTTCATTTGATTTAAACTAGTTGTATCTAATTAAATTTAAACAATTTAGTTTGATTGAATATTACGATTAGGATAGGATGCCTTGATTTGAGTTTATGGGTAGTATGTGACTGGTTTATTGTAATTAATTTGAATTTATAAACACAAAAGATAGAATGCCGCTAGGATTGATTCTAGGGTTGGGACGAGCTATGCGTCGGAAGCGTACTTCCTCACTTGATATTCTTTCGTCGAAACGTGCTCCCAGGAATTACTATAAAGGGAAGAATTGTAAACCCACTGGTTTCCATACCCGCAAAGGTCTCTCTTCCCTTTATTCTTATATCATTTTTTCACTTGTTATTCTTTTCTTGGTTTTCGACTTCTGTTCTTGATTCAACACACTTCCACTGAAGTGCCCGAGTCCATACTCTTATTTTATCTCGAACCGTTAGCTTATGTTGAGGGATGTCTTTAATCCAAGCATTCATTATGTTTTTTCTGTGGCAACTAATATGGAAGTTTTTGGTGCAGGTGGCTATATGGTTGTGCAAGAAAAGCTCCCTGTCTATGTTGTACCTGATCTTATGGACTTTAAGGTACTCCGATCATATCCCCATTAGTCTTACGTTTTAGGTCGCTTAGGATAACATGAATAATTCAAGTTGTTTGACTTTACGGATTTGGCTGTTTTTACGAATGAGGTTTGTTTGTATAATCAATGTAGCCAACAGACAGTGTTCTCATCAGTGATGACATGGTGGATCTTAAGAGTTAAGATGTTTGTATAATCAATTCGTATATAAAACACTCGTTGAGGACTTGAGGGTCAGATTATATATACGAATAAACCAATAGAGGACCTTCTATTTCTGTTGAGGGAATACTACCTTTTTGGTATGTTTTAAAATATTTAACTGGGTGGAAACTGATATGTAGTTGGATCAGTAAAGATACAGGTGTAATGGTGCATTCACTCTAAAATTAAACTAGATGTTAACTCTAATAGACACCACTCACTCAGCAGTGAAAACATCTGAGTAAACTTTTTTGAACTTTGGATTAAGATTGTTGTGATGAGCGTCCTAATAAGTAACTGCTGTCAATTTGTTTAACCTATGTACATTGCATTTTATTGTTCTTGGAAATGGTTCCATTTCATATGTATTAGGCGATTATAGTCTTTGTTGGGTATTGTGGAAAATTTCTTGATTATATAGCTTATAAACAGCAAATGACCCGTTAACATTGTTTTGTTTACTTTGCCTAATTGATACAAATTGGCCTTCATGTGTATGTCATTCCGCTCTAAAATATTTCTTATTCTATTGTGTAAAATTATAGTAGTTTTTTGTATCAATAATCTTGGCTCCCTTTGTTGCAGCTGAAACCCTATGTCTCTCAGTGCGCCCTTAACACCTCAACATCCCAGAACGCCGATCAATCGATAAAGTCAACGTAATGAAAGTTTTTGAATTTTTTAGTTGCCTTACAGCCTGATTCGTAGGATATTGATTCTTCTCATGGAGTTTGCAGTAGTTTGGAGCATGGAATGCTGGTTGGTCTCGTTACTGTCATTTCCCTTGATTATGCTGAAATAAACTAGAGTTACCTGTTTATCATCATGTCTATCATACTTGAAATTTGATTTCCCATGGAGGTATTTTTAATCGTTTATATTACGTAGTCTTTTTCTGTGGTTGAAGTTTATAATTATTATCTTTTTAAGTCACTATTGAATTGGAACTGCAGTTATAACTCCTTTTGTCTCCGTAAGTCATATGTTTATCTTTTATATTCTTTGTGAGAAATATTTTAATTAAGGTAAACAAATGAATCGGACGGAGGGAGTACATAAGTTACTTATTCCTTGTTTGTATACAGAGAACTGGAGTTAAGAGAGAGGGGGTTGGCTAGATAATTGGAGGGAAGGAAGTGAAGGGGATGAACAATTAGGGGATACATTTTTCGCTCATAGAAGTCAAATTAAAATCCTCTGAGTATAGTAAAGATTAAAAATCCTCTTTCTTGTTCCCTCTTGTTTGAATCTTCTACCAGTGTATTCCACTACCCAAACAAACCACAAGAGCATTATAATCGATTGCTTCCCAGCTACTCTCGATTAGAGGTGTGCAATAGCATCGAAACTCTACTAAGCAATTTTGTGTTTTTATATTCTTTTTCATTGTATAAATATAGTAGATAAGACTGAAATATTGGGTAGCGAGCAATTTCTACTAATAATTGTGCTACTAGAATCCCCGCCCTACTGGGTCTCAGTACAAATAGAGAATGAGGTTTAAAGGGGATTTACAGTTATTGGGCTACTAGCATCCCTTCCCTACTGTGTGCATACTTTTCTAAGCTCCCATGCGCCTGTCTTCTTATGTAGTTTAGAATTGCGGTTAACTTTATGTCGTATAATTATGGATTGGGTTAGTGTCGATCGATCAGAGTTCAGTCTAGCTATGTTCGGAGTTGAGTCTGGTTGAACAGGTTGGGCTTGAGTTTTCGTTCATATTCGCTATGTTATATATAGGACGTTGAAGGTCAGGCCATTTCAGTTGGTTATTTGTATATATAGGATTAATTGTGTCATACCCAAATGTTGCATATATATGCATAGGTCTAAACACACTGATGTATAACCCATCTGTTAAATTCCGAAAAAAAAAACAGAATGCTAAGTCATAGACACAAGAATGTAAAAGGTTGAAGTATAGCTCACATTTGAAAGGCTTATACATGACATTTTAATGGGCTACTACATGTAAAATCAAGATACATTTGGATATGGTCTATAAGCAAAGTATAGATACAAATACTTGTCATTTATTAATTCATCATCTCTATGGTATATTGGAGTATCAACATGAGCAACATTGGGCAAGATCATCTTAATCGAGTAAATTGTAGTCTTCATTATCGATGGTAGGTGGAGACGGGGCACAGAACATACCACCCCAATGCGGAGAGTAAAGAAGTGTGACTGAGCAAGTAGAGATTAGCATGGTAAGACCCATTAGATAAAGGGCAGTATGAGTTGAGAGCTTTGTGGTGTCGGAAAAGAAGACGAGTTGGGTTACCACTGCTCCGACTGTGCCTCCGCTCCCGGTCATCCCTGATATTACTCCTAGCGACCTGCATGTTTCTTGTTTTTGCGGTGTATATTTGGGGAAGAAGATGCATAAGGGAAATATGATATAATACGATATAAAGAGCATAGAGGTTTAAAGTTTCCGACCTGGATCATTTAATAAATGATGACCAAAAATAAAAATTGGTTAATTCTTTTTGAAAAATTGTAACCCAAAATTCACATTTCACAAGTATATATGATAATATGAACCATAAACATTACTCCGTACATATACTTTCATTTAGAAACACATTTTGTTTTAGGTAGCAATTATGATCCATAGGAATATTGGTAATACAGGATTTGCAATAGTGAAATATTAGGAGGTATATCGGGTATGTGTATGGCACATCATTGTACATTTAATACAACTTTTAATACTCGGTATATAACTAACATACAAGATAGTATGTGAGATCTTATTGAAAACGTCTTACCGAGTGCATTATGAATATCAAACTTTTATATTTTTTTAATAATATGTAATTAAAGATATGAACAAACGAAAACGTGCATTAATTTACGTGTATAAAGTAAACGTAAAGAATCAAATGAAACAGATGAAGTATTACATAAAGGAGTTTTGATGTACGAAATATATAAAAATATTATACTTGAATTCTACCGAGTACTTCAATAATTATGAAAAAGTCGCTAAACGTTTAAAGCACACCCGCAATGTTTAAAGCATCCACGAAGATGAGCCTCCTCATATTTTCTATTTCATTTTTGTATTCGTCCACCTCATTAACTTTTTTATTTAATCACCCCAAAATTTTGGGAACCTCCCAAATGTAATAGAAGTTGCTTTACTTTATCTTTGCTAACCTCCCCTAAAACTACTAGCACCTCAAATATTGGGGATATGCAATAATGAGGTTGCTCATTTTATGAGAGAGAGTGTACATGGGGAAGTGATTCTTCACCGTTGCCGCATGCTCTAATATGAATTTTTTTTGGGCTATGAAACGCCATTATACTTTTATTTAATGACACTCAATACAAGCTAATTATATGAGTATCTTATTATTCACTCTCTTATAATTTGAATTACCTTAGTAAAAATAATAGTGAATTTATCATCACCCTTATTTGTGTACTTAAAAGTTTATCTACATTAATTTACTTTCTATATTCCACTTTTATTGTCTCATTTCCCTTGAAATTTTATCCCATATTATTGTCCCCTTTTTAAATTAGTAAAGAATAACTTTAGTTATTCAGTAATGACCCTAAATAACTAACTACTACCATAACCACCATAAAATTAGGACTTTAACTCTTAATTTATTGAAGGAGTAAAGTTGATTATTTATTATTTTTCGTTTAATTATTCCCCAAAATAGAGCGGATGACAATAAAAATAGAATAAAGTAGGTAGTATATCACAAATTCTCTTTTAAGACGGGTCGACCCGTCTGAAAGCTTTAGACGGGTCAAGCCTCCTCACATGAAAGCAAGTGGGGTAAGTGGCCCCACTTGCCCCATTTGCTTTCTTATGAGGAGGCTTGACCGGTTTAAAGCTTTTAGACAGGTCATCCCGTCTTAAGCAAGACATGATGGTACGGAGTAGTATATAAGCGTAAAAGTGTTTCATGTAAGACAATACTGTTGGAACATGTTTAACTTTAGAACATATGCCAAAATACGTAGCCAAAGAAAGCTATAACCAGTATTAAGGGCACATTGTGGTCTTTGATGTAATGAGTTTAGAGTGTTCATTTAGGGCTACTTATTCCTAGTTGCCTCTACGACAAAATCCATGCAATTTCTCCGAAATTTCTCATGGCTACTAAATACTTATGTTCTACTCTTTTTGTAACATCAAATCCATGATATGCGTCGGAAGCGTACTTCCTCACTTGATATTCTTTCGTCGAAACGTGCTCCCAGGAATTACTATAAAAATGAACTTAATCAAATGCTTTGAACATATAAAAATAATGAATTTCGTTGTATGACGATTTACTGGCCCCTTAAAAATTTTATGATTTTTGTTTACACGATTACCCTTACGAGACTAAATTTAAAACAAAAAATAACTTTACATCTTAACTCGTATTTCGATGTTTTTGTCTGTCAAAGAATTTTGTTAAAAAAGAGGGTAGCACATAAAATTTCACGTTAAAGAATATGAGGATTTTAAACAAACAAATAAATATGTTTGACAATCATTAAAATAAAACTATTGACTCTGATATTAAAATATTACGCAACAATTATAAGTACGAATTTAATAAAGACCAACATTAATAGTCATTTAAGCAAATAGCATAAATTTTTACGTTCATATGTCCGAAATAATTTTTTTATAACAATTACCAAAACCGGGCACAAAAGTATTATTCGCCACGACAATAATTTACTACGTGGCTATTAGCAATAATTACCCACGAGTGTATCAAATTGTGGCTATAACTAATAATTAGCCACGATTGTGGTTTAACCCGTGGCTAAAAGAAATAAATAGCCACGGTATTGGCTTAATTCGTGACTACATGCAACAATTAGCCACGACCCTCAACCTCAACCCGTTAATTTCATATCGTATCTTCGGGTCGTATCATTGTTTGCGTGCTCTACATGAATGTCAACTTCTGAGTTAAAACCCAAATTAGGGCAATAACATAGTCGACGTAATTAATGACCATAATTCTCATTTCAGACGGATCAAACCTCATTACAAGAAAGCAAGTGAAGCAACTGGACCCGTCTAAAGCAGCCTTGGAGGCTTCAACACCCTAGTGAGCCCAAAACCCTGAGAAATGAAAAAATAACTACTCGTATTTGTTATTACTTAGATTTCTCATCTTCTCACTCTCATCCTCGCCAGAGTAATCAGCAGCCGTCACTCCATCGTATCTCCATAGGCCGTCTTCGACTCTTTTTGTGGTAATTATTGGTGAGTAGTTTTCAATTTCATTTGATTTAAACTAGTTGTATCTAATTAAATTTAAACAATTTAGTTTGATTGAATATTACGATTAGGATAGGATGCCTTGATTTGAGTTTATGGGTAGTATGTGACTGGTTTATTGTAATTAATTTGAATTTATAAACACAAAAGATAGAATGCCGCTAGGATTGATTCTAGGGTTGGGACGAGCTATGCGTCGGAAGCGTACTTCCTCACTTGATATTCTTTCGTCGAAACGTGCTCCCAGGAATTACTATAAAGGGAAGAATTGTAAACCCACTGGTTTCCATACCCGCAAAGGTCTCTCTTCCCTTTATTCTTATATCATTTTTTCACTTGTTATTCTTTTCTTGGTTTTCGACTTCTGTTCTTGATTCAACACACTTCCACTGAAGTGCCCGAGTCCATACTCTTATTTTATCTCGAACCGTTAGCTTATGTTGAGGGATGTCTTTAATCCAAGCATTCATTATGTTTTCTCTGTGGCAACTAATATGGAAGTTTTTGGTGCAGGTGGCTATATGGTTGTGCAAGAAAAGCTCCCTGTCTATGTTGTACCTGATCTTATGGACTTTAAGGTACTCCGATCATATCCCCATTAGTCTTACGTTTTAGGTCGCTTAGGATAACATGAATAATTCAAGTTGTTTGACTTTACGGATTTGGCTGTTTTTACGAATGAGGTTTGTTTGTATAATCAATGTAGCCAACAGACAGTGTTCTCATCAGTGATGACATGGTGGATCTTAAGAGTTAAGATGTTTGTATAATCAATTCGTATATAAAACACTCGTTGAGGACTTGAGGGTCAGATTATATATACGAATAAACCAATAGAGGACCTTCTATTTCTGTTGAGGGAATACTACCTTTTTGGTATGTTTTAAAATATTTAACTGGGTGGAAACTGATATGTAGTTGGATCAGTAAAGATACAGGTGTAATGGTGCATTCACTCTAAAATTAAACTAGATGTTAACTCTAATAGGCACCACTCACTCAGCAGTGAAAACATCTGAGTAAACTTTTTTGAACTTTGGATTAAGATTGTTGTGATGAGCGTCCTAATAAGTAACTGCTGTCAATTTGTTTAACCTATGTACATTGCATTTTATTGTTCTTGGAAATGGTTCCATTTCATATGTATTAGGCGATTATAGTCTTTGTTGGGTATTGTGGAAAATTTCTTGATTATATAGCTTATAAACAGCAAATGACCCGTTAACATTGTTTTGTTTACTTTGCCTAATTGATACAAATTGGCCTTCATGTGTATGTCATTCCGCTCTAAAATATTTCTTATTCTATTGTGTAAAATTATAGTAGTTTTTTGTATCAATAATCTTGGCTCCCTTTGTTGCAGCTGAAACCCTATGTCTCTCAGTGCGCCCTTAACACCTCAACATCCCAGAACGCCGATCAATCGATAAAGTCAACGTAATGAAAGTTTTTGAATTTTTTAGTTGCCTTACAGCCTGATTCGTAGGATATTGATTCTTCTCATGGAGTTTGCAGTAGTTTGGAGCATGGAATGCTGGTTGGTCTCGTTACTGTCATTTCCCTTGATTATGCTGAAATAAACTAGACTTACCTGTTTATCATCATGTCTATCATACTTGAAATTTGATTTCCCATGGAGGTATTTTTAATCGTTTATATTACGTAGTCTTTTTCTGTGGTTGAAGTTTATAATTATTATCTTTTTAAGTCACTATTGAATTGGAACTGCAGTTATAACTCCTTTTGTCTCCGTAAGTCATATGTTTATCTTTTATATTCTTTGTGAGAAATATTTTAATTAAGGTAAACAAATGAATCGGACGGAGGGAGTACATAAGTTACTTATTCCTTGTTTGTATACAGAGAACTGGAGTTAAGAGAGAGGGGGTAATTTTTTTTCGTTTGGCTAGATAATTGGAGGGAAGGAAGTGAAGGGGATGAACAATTAGGGGATACATTTTTCGCTCATAGAAGTCAAATTAAAATCCTCTGAGTATAGTAAAGATTAAAAATCCTCTTTCTTGTTCCCTCTTGTTTGAATCTTCTACCAGTGTATTCCACTACCCAAACAAACCACAAGAGCATTATAATCGATTGCTTCCCAGCTACTCTCGATTAGAGGTGTGCAATAGCATCGAAACTCTACTAAGCAATTTTGTGTTTTTATATTCTTTTTCATTGTATAAATATAGTAGATAAGACTGAAATATTGGGTAGCGAGCAATTTCTACTAATAATTGTGCTACTAGAATCCCCGCCCTACTGGGTCTCAGTACAAATAGAGAATGAGGTTTAAAGGGGATTTACAGTTATTGGGCTACTAGCATCCCTTCCCTACTGTGTGCATACTTTTCTAAGCTCCCATGCGCCTGTCTTCTTATGTAGTTTAGAATTGCGGTTAACTTTATGTCGTATAATTATGGATTGGGTTAGTGTCGATCGATCAGAGTTCAGTCTAGCTATGTTCGGAGTTGAGTCTGGTTGAACAGGTTGGGCTTGAGTTTTCGTTCATATTCGCTATGTTATATATAGGACGTTGAAGGTCAGGCCATTTCAGTTGGTTATTTGTATATATAGGATTAATTGTGTCATACCCAAATGTTGCATATATATGCATAGGTCTAAACACACTGATGTATAACCCATCTGTTAAATTCCGGAAAAAAAAAACAGAATGCTAAGTCATAGACACAAGAATGTAAAAGGTTGAAGTATAGCTCACATTTGAAAGGCTTATACATGACATTTTAATGGGCTACTACATGTAAAATCAAGATACATTTGGATATGGTCTATAAGCAAAGTATAGATACAAATACTTGTCATTTATTAATTCATCATCTCTATGGTATATTGGAGTATCAACATGAGCAACATTGGGCAAGATCATCTTAATCGAGTAAATTGTAGTCTTCATTATCGATGGTAGGTGGAGACGGGGCACAGAACATACCACCCCAATGCGGAGAGTAAAGAAGTGTGACTGAGCAAGTAGAGATTAGCATGGTAAGACCCATTAGATAAAGGGCAGTATGAGTTGAGAGCTTTGTGGTGTCGGAAAAGAAGACGAGTTGGGTTACCACTGCTCCGACTGTGCCTCCGCTCCCGGTCATCCCTGATATTACTCCTAGCGACCTGCATGTTTCTTGTTTTTGCGGTGTATATTTGGGGAAGAAGATGCATAAGGGAAATATGATATAATACGATATAAAGAGCATAGAGGTTTAAAGTTTCCGACCTGGATCATTTAATAAATGATGACCAAAAATAAAAATTGGTTAATTCTTTTTGAAAAATTGTAACCCAAAATTCACATTTCACAAGTATATATGATAATATGAACCATAAACATTACTCCGTACATATACTTTCATTTAGAAACACATTTTGTTTTAGGTAGCAATTATGATCCATAGGAATATTGGTAATACAGGATTTGCAATAGTGAAATATTAGGAGGTATATCGGGTATGTGTATGGCACATCATTGTACATTTAATACAACTTTTAATACTCGGTATATAACTAACATACAAGATAGTATGTGAGATCTTATTGAAAACGTCTTACCGAGTGCATTATGAATATCAAACTTTTATATTTTTTTAATAATATGTAATTAAAGATATGAACAAACGAAAACGTGCATTAATTTACGTGTATAAAGTAAACGTAAAGAATCAAATGAAACAGATGAAGTATTACATAAAGGAGTTTTGATGTACGAAATATATAAAAATATTATACTTGAATTCTACCGAGTACTTCAATAATTATGAAAAAGTCGCTAAACGTTTAAAGCACACCCGCAATGTTTAAAGCATCCACGAAGATGAGCCTCCTCATATTTTCTATTTCATTTTTGTATTCGTCCACCTCATTAACTTTTTTATTTAATCACCCCAAAATTTTGGGAACCTCCCAAATGTAATAGAAGTTGCTTTACTTTATCTTTGCTAACCTCCCCTAAAACTACTAGCACCTCAAATATTGGGGATATGCAATAATGAGGTTGCTCATTTTATGAGAGAGAGTGTACATGGGGAAGTGATTCTTCACCGTTGCCGCATGCTCTAATATGAATTTTTTTTGGGCTATGAAACGCCATTATACTTTTATTTAATGACACTCAATACAAGCTAATTATATGAGTATCTTATTATTCACTCTCTTATAATTTGAATTACCTTAGTAAAAATAATAGTGAATTTATCATCACCCTTATTTGTGTACTTAAAAGTTTATCTACATTAATTTACTTTCTATATTCCACTTTTATTGTCTCATTTCCCTTGAAATTTTATCCCATATTATTGTCCCCTTTTTAAATTAGTAAAGAATAACTTTAGTTATTCAGTAATGACCCTAAATAACTAACTACTACCATAACCACCATAAAATTAGGACTTTAACTCTTAATTTATTGAAGGAGTAAAGTTGATTATTTATTATTTTTCGTTTAATTATTCCCCAAAATAGAGCGGATGACAATAAAAATAGAATAAAGTAGGTAGTATATCACAAATTCTCTTTTAAGACGGGTCGACCCGTCTGAAAGCTTTAGACGGGTCAAGCCTCCTCACATGAAAGCAAGTGGGGTAAGTGGCCCCACTTGCCCCATTTGCTTTCTTATGAGGAGGCTTGACCGGTTTAAAGCTTTTAGACAGGTCATCCCGTCTTAAGCAAGACATGATGGTACGGAGTAGTATATAAGCGTAAAAGTGTTTCATGTAAGACAATACTGTAGGAACATGTTTAACTTTAGAACATATGCCAAAATACGTAGCCAAAGAAAGCTATAACCAGTATTAAGTGCACATTGTGGTCTTTGATGTAATGAGTTTAGAGTGTTCATTTAGAGCTACTTATTCTTAGTTGCCTCTACGACAAAATCCATGCAATTTCTCCGAAATTTCTCATGGCTACTAAATACTTATGTTCTACTCTTTCTGTAACATCAAAACCTTAACTCGTGATTCTTCTTTGATTTGGTATTCCATTTTAGGAGTGACGGTCGACAATACACTATTTACATCCACATGCTCGGGTTTTAATTCAAGCTCATGCGATTATACTAACCCGTAACATTTTCCGCAAAGATCCGACCTTGTTTTGTTTTCCAAATTGAACTAAGGTAGCGTTTGGGAACATGTATTTTCAAATGCAAGTACATGGTTTGATGATGCGGAAAATTTTGAATACTGGATTTGAAATTAGTACTCGAAAATAGTGGTTCCCAAACACGCCATAGGGGTCATTCATTAGATTCGATTAGCCATACGCCTACCCCGGCAAGTAGTACCTTGATAAACTCGGCAGTAGGTCTTGCTTAAGACGGGTCGGATCTTACAACGGGTATTTTGTGAGAGGAAATGGGTAGAGGGGACAAGGTGGGCTCCCCCCATGTGCTCTCCACTCACCCTTAATGGGTATTTTGTGAGAGAATATAATATCCGTCTTAAGCTTAAGACGGATACCTCCGTCTGAAATAAGAATTTGTGTAAACTCGGTGAAAATAATGTAGCTTATTGTTTACACTAGGTTACCTTCTTGTCAATGAAGCTAACATTTCCTACATCATATTAGTACAAGAAAACCTAAGATTCACCATTCACCATAACAACAATAATGCATATCCTTTCACAAATTTTATTCAACTTATTCAAAACCCGGATTTCTAAAATATATCGCTCTGGTCGCAAGTTCAAATTCTCGATCATATAAGTTTATAATTTAGACTTCTATAGCATATGATGAGAAAACACTAACCTTGTGGAGACAAAGGGAACAACACCAAAGACCATCCCAGAAGAAGCCTGAACAAATACAGAGAACATACACATTACTCCAATTCAATTGACCCCCATAGGGACTTCACCCATCCAAGCCCGACACACAACAGTCCCGCTACCGTTAACCCGGCCCATAAACTCCACAACCTCCCTCTCATTCCGTACTTCCGGCCCATATAGTCTGACACGGCGCCACCCATTGGCCTTGAGAAGCAATTCGCCAGCCCAAAACTCGCTGCCACTGCCCCTGCTGTCTCCAGCTTCAGCCCAAATTCGTCGTAGAAATATTGGGCTATTATGTTATCGATTGTAAGTTCTACTCCGAATGAAGTTGCATACAACAAGCCTAATATCCAACCTCGGTAATTTTTCAACCCGGTCCATAGCACTTTTGTTATATTTTGTTTTGGAAATGTTTGTCTATTATGGAAGTCTTTATAGTATCCATGTGGAGTGTCTACGGTATATTTTAAGACTAGTATCGCGGTTGTGGCCTGGAACACTGCGGGGACAACGAGGGCAAGGCGCCATGATTTGGTAAAGGTGTACACCACGGGCATTATGAGTTGGGCTATGCCAGAGCCGGTATTAGACTATTAGCCCAACCAGCCGCGGTAGCATTGGCCTGGCCTACGACACGACCTGAGAACATGGAGCTCATCCAGAATTGATTGGCTACAAAGTTGCCTAGGGAGAGGCCAACGAGAAGGCGTAGAATTGCGAAGGAAAGAGGCGTGGAGGCGAGGGAGACGGCTAAGATTGTGGGGGCTGTGACGAGGGAGAGGGTGGCAGAGGCGAGACGTGGACCCAGCGTGTCGCATGCTGGGCCCATCAGTAGGCGGGAGAAACTGGATCCTGCAAAGGAGGCTGCCCCTGCTATCGAGATGTCGGACGGGGTGAGTTTCAGGTCGGCTCTGATGATGGGGAGCAGGGGTGGGATGGAGAAAGTGGAGAAGAAGCAAGAGAAGAGTGAAAGCCATGATAAGTGGAATGCGAGCATGTGGGATGAGTGGTTGGAGATCGGGTTGAAGACGGTCGCTTTGCCGTCATCATCCACCGGGAGTGGCGGTTGTTTCAGGGGTGTTTTTGTTGGTTGGTTGTCCATGTATGGTACATGCATGATTGGAGCTTGGAAGTAATTGATGAAACTATGGCCAGTGTTCAGTACGTACGTGCTTGTTATATACTTATATATATACTTCACGGAAGTGACCCCAAATCAATAGTTTTAACTATTTTTTTTGAGTTTTGGCCGCAATTATATGTTTATCTTTGATTAAAATAAATCTCAAAGAAACTATTATAAAAAATAAAGTAAATAAATGAATTGGACGGAAGAAATATGTGTCTATTTCTTCTCGGTCCAATATTGATATAATGACATTGTCAATTTGGTCTCGATTTAACCGTATGAATCAATTAAACAAAACGTTGTAAAAAGCTTAGCTTATTCGTATTTGGCCCTTGAACTATTTTGTTTTCTAAGTTATATTCCTTGGTTGGTAAAATAACTTTGCTAGTGTTCATAACTCTTAATAGTTTTGAAAATAATTTTTTTTTTAACAAATTGGTGATATGCCGACTAATGGACCTATTTTGTACAACAAAAATGTATAGAATGACTAGCTAATAATGGCCCAAACCCAAGTTATGAAATTTGAGCGGAAAAATTTTCTTAGTGACTTATTCTTTTAGTTATAAGGGAATTTGACTGTTTTATATAGTTTCTTTCTGTTGTGTTTATTCTCAGTGTGTATAATTGCTCTATATACTGTAAATTCAAGTATGTAAGTTAAGCTATGTTCAAATTTTGACAAGGTACATAGAACTTTGATGATAGGGTTATATATAGCACTTAGGAGTATACCTTAGAGATATGATATAAATGGGGTATGCTAGAATACTTTATTACTTTACATTTCAGGTGATACTTTTTTCCGAGTTCTTCCTAAAATAAATTCTACTAAATAAGTATCGAGTATTGAGTACTTAAAAATCCAATTTAACTCGATAACCCGAAAGAAGAAGAAAGCTTTAATCATCCATTAGAGCATGTGTTATAAACTAGAACAAAAAAAATAATTCATTTATTTCAATTTCATACATTTATTCAGAATACCTGAAATAAAATTTTGAACAAACGGAAATGAAATGAATAACAGGAGAATTATTTGTTATTATTAATTCCATTAAACAAACCAAAATGAACCCATATCTTTTCACTCCTTAAGTCCTAAGTCCGAACTCCTAACTATCAATATGCACAAGTATATAATCGTACCATTTTCAAACGAGTATTAAAATTAATAATGTACTCAGTATCATTCATCATCCAAACATACAAACTTAAATAACAAAGAATTGGTACCTTTGTAGGTGGAGATGGAGCTGTAAAATGACCCTATGTTATTAAAGTTAATTAATGCCTCATTTCTTTTGTATTTAATTACAAATTATTATAATTAATTTTATTGTCCTCTTGTTTTTATCTGAAACTAGTTCATCATGCATGCCAGATATGCTTAATGCCATCTTTTTTAATTACATATATGTCTTGTAGCTTTTTGGATGAGTTTGTTATAAGAGAATCAGTGATTTATGCCTAAAACACAGATGCATCAAAGAGACAACAACGAGCAAATTACAAGGATCATTCTTTCATGTTTTGGATGACGCTCTACCCTAATTCAGCCTTATTTTAACGGTAATAATTTAGTCCTTACTTTGTTTTACATAAATGTTCTTATGTGACTGTTGGCCTGTATTATTTCTCAATCATATAGACTATAGAGTATAGACCGACCCCTCTACTCGATCCAATATTATCCATTTATTTTTAAATTGATGTTTAATTATACAAGTTAATGATTTAGAGAACCAATATTATCCATTAATAATCCTCTGATTCTTTAAAACTGTCTTAATTATTTGTTTTTTGCATAAGGATTAAGGTTGTGAGTAATTACACTGAATATATGGTTGGTTTTAGCAATAAAGTAGGGTGAACTTTGTTAACAAAAACATGGTTAAAAAGGAAATGGGGTAATTCTAGTGAATAGGTCAAAAAAGATATATGAGGCATTTTCAAAGAATTAGAGGGAATGCCAAAATATGGTAAATTAACCGTGCAACCCTTTTGTTTATATTAGATGACAATATAGTGAGTTTTGTTTGAGATGCGAGATGGTCTCATATGAGTATAAAGCCCTGTTCTTTTGGGCTAAATTTTGCTGAATTTTTTTGAACTGAACTGAACTGAACTTATAGGAGCTGAACTGAACTGAACTGAACTTATAGGAGCTGAACTATTCTGAACTTAATTTTACTTAATTGAATAGAATTTATACAAACTAAAATTTACTAAACTGAATTTTATTACGTAAGGTAAGATAATAACATAATTCCGATTTATATACATTGGTTTGTTCAGATAGATTAATTACTACGTTTACATCATCTTTATCTGTATCTTTTATCTTTTGGAAATGACTGTCATAAAAAAGATATATACTCTAAAACATAAGGTAAGATAATAACATAATTCCGATTTATGTAAATTGGTTTCTTCAAATAGATTACTACGTTTACATCGTTTTCTAACCATCTATTTCCATATCATCATCTTCCTCATCACTTTCTTCGTCCTCTTCACTATCACTCGTAACAACGAATCCATTGTCTCGCCAAATGTTTTTTACTATCTTGTTTCGTACCTTGAACATGACTTTTTTCCACTTATCATCAAATATCTCCAAATCTATTGTTCCTTAAATATTCAAGTCATGTTGTATGATAGGTATTCCAAGAGTATGCATCCTTATAAAATTATGGACTGTGAATGTATAAACAATAATAGACATTTGATACTTTTGTGACATTCGGGGTATATTTATTAACACCCACCTTTTTTTCAATTGACCAAATGTCATTCCAATAATTAATGTCAAATGGTTTTATATCGGTTTTCATAAATAATATATTCCGTATAACTTTTCTGAACTTAATTTGTAAGAATTGAATTTTTCTGAACTGAACTTATAAGAGCTGAACTGAACTGAACTGAATTTATAGGAGCTGAGCTGAACTGAACTTATATGAGCTGAACTGAACTGGACTTATAGGAGCTGAACTGAACTTATAAGAGCTGAACTGAACTGGACTGAATTTATAGGAGCTGAACTGAACTTATAAGAGCTGAACAGAACTTAAAGGGGATGAGTTTAAGTCCAAAATAACAGGGCCTTAGACCTACGGATTAACTAAATATTTATATATAACCATTAAATTATTAGGCTGTGTAAGGCCCTGTTCTTTTGGGCTGAATATGAGCTGAACTGAACTGAACTGAACTTATAGGAGCTGAATTGAACTTATAGGAGCTGAACTGAACTTATTGGAGCTGAACTGAACTGAACTGAACTTATAGGAGCTGAACTGAACTTATAGGAGCTGAACTGAACTGAACTTATAGGAGCTGAACTGAACTGAACTTATAAGAGCTGAACTGAACTTAAAGGAGCTGAACTGAACTGAACTAAACTTATAGGATCTGAACTTTTCTGAACTTAATTTTACTTAATTGAATAAAATTTATAGAATCTAAAATTTACTAAACTGAACTTTATTACATAAGGTAAGATAATAACATAATTCCAATTTATATACATTGGTTTGTTCAAATAGATTACTACGTTGACATCATCTTTATCTGTATCTTTATCTTTTGAAAAGGATTGTCATAAAAAAAAAGTATACTCTAAAACATAAGGTAAGATAATAACATAATTCTGATTTATGTACATTGGTTTGTTCAAATAGATTACTACGTTTACATTACGATAAAAAAAATAAATCACATATAATTACATCGTTTTCTAACCATGTATTTCCATATCATCATCTTCCTCATCACTTTCTTCTTTATCTTCACTATCACTCGTAACAACGAATCTATTGCCTCGCCAAATGTTTTTTACTATCTTGTTTCGTACCTTTAACATGGTTTTTTTTCCGCTTATCATCAAACATGCCCAAATCTACTGTTCCTTGAATATTCACGTCATGTTGTATAATAGGTATTCCAAGAGTATGCATCCTTATAAAATTATGGAGTGAATGTATAAAACAATAATAGACATTTGATACTTTTGTGACATTCGGGGCATATTTTTTAACACCCACCTTTTTTTCAATTGACCAAATGTCATTCCACTAATTAATGTCAAATGTTTTTATATCGGTTTTCATAAATACTATATTCCGTATAACTTTTCTGAACTTAATTTGTAAGAATTGAATTTTTCTGAACTGAACTTATAAGAGCTGAACTGAACTGAACTGAACTTATAGGAGCTGAACTGAACTGAACTTATAGGAGCTGAACTGAACTTATAGGAGCTGAACTGAACTGAACTGAACTTATAGGAGCTGAACTGAACTTATATGAGCTGAACTGAACTTAAAGGGGCTGAGTTTAAGTCCAAAAGAACAGGACCTAAGACTGTAAAAAACCGCTAATATAAACATATATTTATGGTGACGATATGATTTCATCCTCAAATGAAAGACAATCTGGTCTGTAGCTCTTGCATTTTCCTCCATTGAACAGCAATGTTTGGGTGGAATATATTAGAAGAAATGGTTTAAAAAGCTTTATGAGGCTTTTAACGAGAAATAATTGTGGTTGTGCGCTTGGTAGATGGATCCAAAGTAACAGAATGTCAATGAAGAGAAAAGTCAGTGAAATGAAATTAAATACACTCAATATATACATTAAAAAAAATCAGTAGGTCTTGCTTAAGACGGGTCGGATCTTACAACGGGTATTTTGTGAGGGGAAATGGGTAGAGGTAGACCTGGCAAAAGCAACCCGACCCGATTGACCCGACCCGAATGACCCGACCCGTGACCTGAAATTAACCCGAACTACAACACCCGAATGTGACCCGAAACCCGATTGGACCCGACCCGACCCGAACATGACCCGATCTTTCTTGACCCGTAACTGACCCGACCCGAAAATAACCCGATTCAAAATCACTCAACCCGAAAATAACCCGACAAAACATAGCTTTAATTGAACCAAAAAGACATAAAATGGCCCTTTGTATCTTATTCTTTGACCCGAAAATGACCCGACCCGAAATAACCCGACCCGGTTGACCCGAAACGGACCCGACGATAAACCCGAAACAAACCCGAAACCCGAAATAACCCGACCCGACCCGAATTAACCCGAAATCAACGATAGACCCGAACTGATCCGACCCGAACTGGCCCGACCCGAACCCGATCCGATTGACCCGTTTGCCAGGTCTAGGTAGAGGGGACAAGGTGGGCTCCCCCCATGTGCTCTCCACTCACCCTTGATGGGTATTTTGTGAGAGAATATGGTATCCGTCTTAACCTTAAGACGGATACCTCCGTCTGAAATAAGAATTTGCGTACAAAAATAGTCTTAAGATATGACAGGTTGCTTTATTTGGGCACAAATTCTTATTTCAGACCGAGGTATCCGTCTTAAGCTTAAGACGGATACCATATTCTCTCACAAAATACCCATTAAGGGTGAGTGGAGAGCACATGGGGGGAGCACACCTTGTCCCCTCTACCCATTTTCTCTCACAAAATACCCGTTGTAAGATCCGACCCGTCTTAAGCAAGACCTACTGTTAACTTTGGGGGACTTGGCCTTATTGTTTGAGCCAAACTATTTGACATAAATTGACAAATTCAACTACCTTTTTCAAATTATTTGTATTGTTTATAATATTAAAATTTACTGGAGTATTTTATTAAGCTCCTTATAGATAAAGCTAGTGTTAAAAGTCAAGATAGAACTATCAAGCATATCTGAGTTGCAACTACTGCACAATGCAGATTATTACTCCGTAGATATACGTATTGAGTCCGTACAATTGTGGACTAGGGACTGATGTATAAATCTCTTGTTTATTGTTTGGTAAACCATTTTTTTAATGGGTATTTGAGAAGACATATACTCCGTCCCATCTAAATCAAAAATTAACTGGAAGGAGCACAAATTTTAAGAAAATATAGAAAAGGGAAGAGTAATATTGGAATTCTAGCAATATTTGTGACCCATGTTGTCGGGCCAAACAAACTTGTTCTGTTTTTAAATCAAATAATAAGAGGAGTACGGATTTATTTGCTCTTATACATTGTGACATTTGGGGACCGTATCACACCAAAAGTTTGTCAGGAGCACAATACTTTCTCACTATTGTTTAGACCTGGCAAAAGCAACCCGACCCGAATGACCCGACCCGTGACCTGAAATTAACCCGAACTACAACACCCGAATGTGACCCGAAACCCGATTGGACCCGACCCGACCCGAACATGACCCGATCTTTCTTGACCCGTAACTGACCCGACCCGAAAATAACCCGATTCAAAATCACTCAACCCGAAAATAACCCGACAAAACATAGCTTTAATTGAACCAAAAAGACATAAAATGGCCCTTTGTATCTTATTCTTTGACCCGAAAATGACCCAACCCGAAATAACCCGACCCGGTTGACCCGAAACGGACCCGACGATAAACCCGAAACAAACCCGAAACCCGAAATAACCCGACCCGACCCGAATTAACCCGAAATCAACGATAGACCCGAACTGATCCGACCCGAACTGGCCCGACCCGAACCCGATCCGATTGACCCGTTTGCCAGGTCTACTATTGTTGATGACAAAAGTAGGTTTGTTTGGGTAAAATTGATGCGTGACAAGGGAGAGGTCAGTGATATCTTGATAAATTTTTGCAAAATGACCAAGACGCAATTTAATAAAGGGGTCAAAGTAGTTCAAAGTGATAATGGGACGGAATTTTTGTCAAATACTATGAAAGCCTTTTAAAATGAACATGGTATGTTGTTCCAAACTAGCCAAGTCGACACCCCGCAACAAAATAGTAGGGTGGAACGGAAGCATAGACACATCTTAGAGAAAGCTAGAGCTCTTCGTTTTCAAGGAAAATTGCCCATCGATTTTTGGGGAGAATGCGTTTTAACCGCTGCGTATTTGATAAATAGAACACCTACTCGTATTCTTGATGGGCTAACTCCTTTTGAAGTCTTGTATGGGAAACGACCATGTTTTGATAATATTCGGGTTTTTGGAAGTGTTTGTTATGCCCATAATAAAGATAGGCCGAAAGATAAATTTCATGAGAGAGGTAAAAGATGCATTTTCGTAGGATACCCGAATAGCAAAAAGGGGTGGCGAGTTTATGACTTGAAAAACAAGCAAATTTTCGAATCGAGAGATGTTATTTTTTATGAACACATTTTTCACTTTGCTACTGGGGAAGCCACGAAAGACTCCAATGTCAGTCATACGCCTGAAATGCCTTTCTTAGTGGATGATTTTATTGAAGAAGTGCGTGATGATGTCAGCAATATTGAGCAAATAACACAATTTGAGAATGAAAATATAGCTGGTCCGAATGGGGTTAGGCAAGAATCAGAAGCTGAGTCAAATAATGGTTCAGATACGCCAGAAAGAGGTACTGATGTTGCGGGTACTGTACCCGAGGCAGAAGGACGAGGTGCGCGCCAAAAATTTGATCCTTACTGGAAGAAAGATTACTACTGTAAATCGACGCGCCTCATAGACCCCACTGTTGTTGCTTACTCGTCACAATCGACATCAACAAAGAGAGGTACTCGTTATCCTTTGGTCAATTATGTTACCACCAATTATTTTTCTGATAATTACAGGAGCTTTTTGGCGAAAGTGGATGCAATACGAGAACCACAGAATTACAATGAGGCATCCAAAGTAAAAGAATGGCAGGAAGCTATGGGAAAAGAGTTTGATGCCCTTGAAGCTAATGGGACATGGCAAGTAGTTGACCTCCCAAAGGGTAAGAAACCAATCGGATGTCGATGGGTTTACAAGGTGAAGTACAAGGCGGACGGGTCCATTGAAAGATACAAAGCCAGACTCGTTGCGTAAGGATACACGCAGGTTGAAGGGATAGATTACCATGAGACTTTTGCACCCGTTGCAAAAATGACGAGTGTGCGTTGCTTGCTTGCTGTAGCTGTTTCGAAGGGGTGGACCATCACACAGTTAGATGTCAATAACGCTTTCCTTCACGGAGATTTGGAGGAGGAAGTTTACATGAGGTTGCCACCGGGCTTTGAAACAGGAAGATCGACTAAAGTTTGCAAATTACAAAAATCCCTATATGGACTCAAACAAGCATCGCGGAATTGGTTTGCTAAATTAACCAACTCGTTGACAAGGTATGGGTTCATTCAATCTTTGGCGGACTATTCATTATTCACTTACAATAAAGATGGCGTTTTCATTGGAATTTTGGTTTACGTCGATGATATGATAATTGTGAGTGATAGTGAAGAGGCTAGCACACGTCTCAAGTCTTTTCTTGACAAAAGTTTTGGAATTAAAGACCTTGGCCGCCTAAAGTTCTTTCTCAGAATTGAAGTTGCAAGTAGTTCGAAAGGGCTATTCCTTAGCCAAAGAAAGTATGCTCTAGAAATTATAAAGGAGGCGGGTTTTGAAGGAGCTAAGCCAACCGAACTGCCAATGCAGCCGAACCATTCTCTAGCCTTGGCCGAGGGTGAATTGCTCCATGATCCAATGGTGTATCGACGATTGGTTGGTCGTCTCATTTACTTGACGATTACTAGACCAGACTTGGTGTATGCGGTTCACATCCTAAGTCAATTTGTGCGTGCCCCAAGAAGAGGGCATATGGATGCGGTTCTAAAGGCTATTCGATACATCAAAGGAAGTCCGGGAAAGGGCATTGTCATTAGGCGAGACAATGATTTATTGCTACGTGGTTATTCGGATTCAGATTATGCACGATGCCCATTGACTAGGAAGTCCTTGACCGGATATTTTGTTACATTGGGACACTCGCCGATTTCGTGGAAAGCTAAAAAGCAAACAACTGTTGCCAAGTCCAGTGCGGAAGCAGAATACCGTGCCATGGGAGCAGTGACCAGTGAAGTTGTTTGGCTAAAATCTTTTCTAAGCTCACTTGGTATTGTCCATGATACTCCCATTGAGATTTTTTGTGATAACACGGCTGCTCTTCATATCGCTAAAAATCCCGTCTTCCATGATCGCACCAAGCATATTGAAGTCGATTGCCATTTTGTGCGGCATCACATTTTGAATAAAACCATTTCAAGTGCTTATATACGAAGTAAAGATCAATTGGCGGATATATTTACGAAGGCATTAGGAGGAGAGGCTTTTCAATATCTGCGCTCCAAGTTGGGCATTAGCTTGCCAAGTGCTCCAACTTGAGGGGGAGTAATGAGAAATCTATACCCCTTACAAAAAAGTGAGTAACTTATGTTACTATTCATTTTGAACAGTAACTTTTGGTTGCCTTTGCCGGGTTTCTGCTGCGGGCCTAAACTAACGCATTAAGGAGTGGATTGAAGGTTCTGGCCCAATAACCTTTGCTGCCTTCTTATGGTCTTGAATAACTGGTCAATCTTCGATACTTTAGCGGGTCTTGCAGTTTGGCCTTATCTTGACAAATCACAACCATACGTTTTTTTATTTTTCCCTGAAATTTCCCTGTTCTTTTTCCACACCCACACTTCTCCAGTTCTCCATACCTCCCCAAAGGATGAATGGAAACCTACTGTCCCAAAGAAGCTCAACGAAACCGTCGAATCAAAAGGTAGTTTTAATTTTCCATTAATGTTTGTTAATTTTATTTATGGGTTTGTTGTTTGTTGTTTGATGATTTTAGATTTTGTTTCTCTTATTTTAATAAGGTTGGTGTAATAATCATAATTCAAGGTGAGTTATGTACCTATTAATTAGGTGCTATTGCATATGATTTGGTGTTCTCTTTTGAAACCGTGTGAAGAACACCAGGGAATCAAGGATATATATGCCTCTCTTTTACAATTCAGAAAAAAAAAAAATAGTCATTGGGGTCCATGTATTAATCTCATACGGAGTATTATAGATTGTGTATATATGAAAAGAAAAAAAAGTGCAATGTAAAGAGAGTTAGATCCTGATTACAAGCTTTTCATCTATCGTTTATTTGTTCCACAAATTTTCAAGCCAGTACTCACCCAATAGCTCACCTTAAGATCGGTAAGATCCATATTATTTGCTGTGCCAACAACAATGAGCACTTGGAAGTTTTCCGGAGTAGGCTGATAGTGGCAATGACCGTGTTAAATGATTCTTACTTAGTTTTCTTGTTAGTTTTACAATGTTTTGATACAAATTTCGTTGTGAATCATAAATAAACAGTCTCCCTGATTAGAGTAGGCTAAGGAGCGCAGATTTGCTACCTCGTTACAGTTGAGAACATTAAAGGTGGTAGCATAATGTGGTAGGTAGTTGTTATCATTGTTGTTACCTTAAGTCATCTTGGTTTTATGGTTTATTGTTTTTCTTTTCAGACCCTTTGCCATTACGATAGCTTAAAAGGCGTGGCTAGCCATCTTTTATCTAAGGTTTGTTCTTTATTGCTCACTCTTTATGTATCCATTTAAAAACTATATCTGTTTATTAAGATTTGTATGCAAAAGCAGTAATGTTGTTGTCCGTGTGGACTAAAAGTAGAATAGTTGTGATATGTACGATACTAAACTCTTATTGCTCACCCTTACCACATTGCTTAAGATTTTCGTGCTAGATTTTACTTCCGGGAAACAATGAGGCCAAAAAAGAATAGGACCAAGAAGAAGGTTAAGAGAAGGCAGAAGAAAGTGGATCTCCGCCCTCCGGTGAGTTTTAAAGATGTTCAACACTATCGCCTTCCCGATTATATGTTAGCCTTTTTTATCTCTTTTAGGGTAAACAACCGATTGATAATGGGGTAATTGTTTGCTTATTTGCCTATTAAGTAAGGTTACACTTAAAGATTAGAGTTTTTGACTATGTTGCATTACTTTAGACTTTGTCCATTTGTGTATGCCTTTGTGAACCAAAGTGAAACCACCTCTCTCTCGCCGCCGCCAAGTGCCGGTACACATTACATATATTTCAATCCTCTATGATAGTCATTTTAATAATAATTTAAGGTTTGATTGTTGTGAAATCTTGGAATATTACTTAGATTTTGCAAACTGTAGTTTTATATATCTTTCGATCAGTCCCTTTTCCGCGAATTGTGCTCTTTGTAGAAGTAAACTAAGATTGTGTGTGTGTGTGTTTTTTAAACCCGAACTTTTTCAATGGGAACGGGAATTCGTGTTTAATTGAAATTGGTCTTAGCTTATTCTTTCACACACGCCAAAGCAAGAAATTATTGACAAAACCAATCAAATACCATTGGCGTAGGCCACATCGCAAAAGGAATTGCAATATCGATTTCAAGAGGGAAGCATCCCTAAACATAACAATGCTGCACTTTTTGTTGCTTTCCTAATTCAAAAAAGGACCTAGACATTCATATGGTTCATGAAGCATAGATTTCTTACCCTTGAGCCAAGGAATTCCAAATCCAAAACGACCTATTAATTGAGGATTACAGCTTTGTCAGACTCGTGACTAGACTTGGGGCTACATATTACCTTCTTATAAAATTCATGAGCTCATAATTGATTTTTCATGTATACCAGGGTGCGTTTCAACAGGGACAATGAGGGAGGGTTGGGCTGGTGGCGATGCAAGTAACAACAATGATGTTCCAAAACCCAGGTCAGCGTTTGTAAATTTCTCAACTTTTGGATTTATTTTAAATAGGTTTTGTTTATTTGTGAGTTTTGTTTATGATTCACAATATCAGGGTGTGAAGTGAGAAAAGGAGTTAGAAACCAATTCAATATAGTTGTGTTTGTTGTTGTGGAAATTAATTCCAGGTGGAATAGCGGATTGCAAGATTCAAAAAGCGAAAACAAAGGAAAATTCAGAGATGAGCTCTTAATTATTTTCATAGGTTTTCTACCCTTTAAGTGGTTATCTCTTCAATTCTTCATCTGTAGTTTTGTTTTTTAATAGTTTTCTATTTTGTTTTTGATTTGATTTATTGAAGTCATATTTTCTTTAAGATTTGCTTATGGATTCTTGATGGCTTTTCAGTTTGGTAAGATTCTGGAATAACAAAATAAAAACTGTATTTTAAAGGATTGAGAATAACAAAAAAAAAAAAGCAGAACTCAAGTAACATTTAAGAATAGAAACTAGAAAATGAATAAACTATTTGAGAATTTCCAATACTGTTATAACTGCACCCTTGAACTAACCCGCTGCTCTTAGTTTGAGGAGGCTCACCGAGGCACTAAGGGGCTGAAGCGATGAGGCACGAGGCGAAGGCGCGCGCACCTTTTAGATGCGAGGCGCCGTATTTTTGGAACTTAATTTTATTTCCAGAATAAAATTTTGGGCAACATTACTCTTTTAAGAGATTTTAACTTTACTAACATCTCAAGGAGTAAAATTTAGGAATGATGGGAAAAAGAAAAGGCATATTTAAAAATTTAGACGTACTAAAGAACCTTGCAAAGTGAGCCTTACCTGAAAGGCGGACCTAAAGTGCACCAAGGCGTTTCGGATAATGTTATCCAAGGCGTGCCTTTTCAAACTAAGTCGCAGCTTACCTTCTAAATTATCGACTTTAAGACTCTTTTATGAACTATTTTCATGGAGATGCAATCTTCTGAGTTAATAAGTGGCTTCTTCGATTTTTGGCTGAGTATTTTTGTATACCTGTTTGTTTCTCAAAGTCTTGTATTTCAGCTTAGTGGCTAACTGGGTGTTGTTGGAGGAGGTTGGAGGACGAGGATGAGGTTATTTGTGAGGTTGAGTTGACGAGGAGCCGGAGGTTGAAGAGTTGGAGGGGGTGCTTAGGATTGGAGGGAGCTTGCAGGAGGAGGAGTTGATAGAAGTTTTACCGTCGTCGATAGAAATTTTTGTACTTTCCCTTAC
The DNA here is from genome assembly GCA_022085475.1 of Heliosperma pusillum. Taxonomy (NCBI): domain Eukaryota; kingdom Viridiplantae; phylum Streptophyta; class Magnoliopsida; order Caryophyllales; family Caryophyllaceae; genus Heliosperma; species Heliosperma pusillum. The sequence goes on along the minus strand of JAIUZE010003488.1, from coordinate 83,363 downwards.
AATGTTTATTCTTTCTGGTTTTTTTTGGCACTTTAAGCAAGAGATTAGTTTGTTTTATGTTTTCGTGTAGATTTTTTTAAATGGGTTTGTGAACTTGATGATTGTTTGGCTGATTATGAGATGATGTGTATGTGTTTGTATTCTTCTTAATGTCCCCTCACACTTGTGTGCTTGGATTGTATGGCTGTGTTTCTCTTTCTGCTAAGAATTCTGGTTAAATTGATTTATTTATTTTTCTTTAATTTTTTAAGATTGTAGGTTTCTTTGTAATGGTCAATTTTCATCCAAATTTCATCTTTACTCTTTGTTTCAAAATGAATTTCAGTAGTAGTCTAGAAAAATCTCTTAAAATGTTACATCATATAAGTTATAATTGTTATTACTGTAGTTTTGCTCACATTTTTAAATGACATTTTTAATTGAATGTAATGCTACTTTCTTTGAAATAATTTAGCTGCAACTTTGAAATTGTTATTTTAGATTTTTTTTGTTTCAATCTAGATAAATTTGAGTTTGACATTTTAAGTATGAAGAGGTAAAGAATGTGTTGGGTACAATGCATACCATCTTGGACCATAGATTTATTAGTTGATTTTGGTAATTCAGTCCGTTCAATTTCATCTATACAGATTTGCATATATAGGCTACACTAGATTACAATTTCTATATAAAAGTTGTAGACTTTGATTTTAATCAGCACTAAAATTGGATAACATGAGCACAAAAAATTACTCCCTCTGTCGTATTTATTTGCTTATCCTTTTATATTTGCCGTAAGGATATTTTAATCAAAGTAAACAAATTTTTAAGACGGGAGTATTTATGGTGTCCCGAGATCCATGATGAAACCATGGATTTCCTATGCATACATAATGGTTATCCTACACCTGACAAAGAACACATATAAATTAACAAAGGATTCAAATATCTTTCCTTCTGGCTGTTTTTGTACTTCTAAGAGTCAGTACTTGGTAACTTTGCATCTTTTGCATGAGCTTACTAAAGCTTTTGCGATTTGATTATATCATGTTCATTTTCATTTCAAACTCTAATTCATGCCATCTTCGTTTCACTTACTTTTTAATCGTCACTTTCTTTATTTGTCAAAATTTGTATCTTGTAGTTACCAGCTCTATCTTATCCTTTTCTTTATAGGTTTACTCCGAAATGGCCCGAGAGTAACATCGGCGCTAAAGTTGTTGTCGGCACAAGAATTATCTATAGAGGTAATTTTCCCGACCTTTTCAATCCATTGGATTGTGTACACATTGCATTTCGTACAATTTTATTGGATTTTAGTACATTTCTATTTTACTACTGACCAAGCTTTAATGAAATACCAGTGTTAAAAAATTGAAGTCTACTATTAATTTAGATGACATGTGATAGGCAAATGTCGGTGATGATCACATTTTTTTATGATAGGAATCAGTTTGTACTGTACTATAAAATGATTACATGTTATGAATAACCACTGAAATGGCTTGTCATGGTAGATTGATAGTTGTGTTCCTTTTCTTTATAAGTCAGTTCTTGTAATTTATTGGAATTCAAACACATGATATCTTGCACTTTTAATCAGAGCTAGCGCACGGAAGAATAGAAAGAGAATGAGAGGGGAGGGGAATGAAGGGGTGGAGATAGGTTGAATATGGGAACAAAAGTGAAGGAGAGAGCGTGATACGAAATGGATGAATACTTGAACACATTTAAAAGAGAGAAGGGGAGATGAGGAGTAGGAAGACAGAAATGTAGAGAGAAGAGGGAGATAGATAGGATGTGAAGAACAACGAATGAGGGAGACTAGAACAAAAGGAAGAGGAAAAGGAAGTAATAATGTGGAGTAATCATTTAAAAGAATACAAAATCAGTTATCTGTCCTTGAGTTTATCACCTTATGTGTAACCAGGAAGCCTTTGCATATTGCCTATTAAGTCAATAGTAAAGAGACTAACTGTATTGAGATTAAAAGGCCGCTAAATTTAACCGTATCTAAGCCTTTTAATCTCAATAGTAAATTATTAAGTAGTTTTAAATTCAAGATGAGAGCAATTGTAATTTAGCAAGGATTCTACTCTCCGAGTCTTGTGAAAAAACAAAAGATTATACCAAATGTGCTCATTTGTTGGATTTAAATTCGTTGTGACTAGGTTTTTTTATTGCAGGCAAGGTTTAAACGTATTGCGATTATAAGGCAGCTAAATTTACTATGTAGAATTTCTTGAGCATCAATGCATTTTATGGTGGTTCTAATCAGTTAGTTTCACAAAAACTTTCAGCTTGAGATTCCTTAATTTAAAGCTAAAATGGAGAAGACCTTAAATGGCTTTCCTAATGGCAATGAGCAATCTAATTTAAGTTACTACCCTCATTTCATGCATCAGTTCTTATTAGTTCTTGATAAAAAACAACTACTCCTACGTACAATTTTTCCTTTTTTTGTGAAGCCTACATATATCTAAAGTGGCAGACCCTTTTTCACCATACTCGCTGTTCACTTTTCTTTTTCTTTGTGGAACAGAGCACACCAACTCACCAAGGGTTCGGCTGGGTAGAAGAGAGGCAAACTCCAGGTTAGTAAATCTTTAGAGGTTCAGCTTTCAACCCCTTTTACCCAATAACAAGCTCATGGAACACAATTTTGATTGAACATCACTAAATTCTGTAAAACGGCAGGGGGAAGTGGACACATCATAGGGTTGCAGTCGATGTATCATGCCAAAAAAAAGGAGAAGACAACGCTTACATCCTCACGCTCATAAAACTATTACACCGGCTGATTAGTGGGATTAAACACGTGGACCAAAGAGATCGTGTCCTCTCTCCTTTACTACTTTATTCCTCCACCAACAACATGTCGATTGACGATATACCCATCGATTTATGATGCTCAGAAAAAGCCTTGGAGTAAAGCTGTCTGGGAGGATCTGAAATTGTTGAAACTAATTAGTAAGTCAAGGCCGGACCCTAGACTTAGCAAAAGTCAGGAATTACACATTACAAGTCGTAAAATGATCAAGCTATGGAAGAGTAGGAGCACGGAGAGTTTTCCGTACAGAGATCACAGGACAACTCATTCTCAATCACATGTTACTGAGTTTGAGTTGGTAAGCAGTCACTTTGAAGCGACTTTGTAAGAAGCTCCGTCATCTCGACTTTTACTGTTGGCAGAATGTGGCAGAATATCGAATTTTGCATTCTACATACTACGTGTTGCATAATGTAGATATGTTGTATTGACTTCAGACTACTGACTAGAAAATAAGGTATATCAAACGTTTTGGTTGGTCGGCATATGAGTTCTCATGTTTTTGTACCTTTTAGCATGTCTGAAAATTCTTGGCTTGCTGCTATCTTCTACGGAGTATATCATCTCTTTGGTTGAGGCATTACATAGATATCTAAATTCAAAGAATCAGTTCTTCTACTTCAGTCAACATTGTTCATTTGGTTTAACTCCATTAAAAATTTGGTTTTAATACTGTTTTATTATGTATGATGTCCTTTCCTATATTTCCTCAAAACCTTTAGTAAAAGTTGAGCCAAATGGAGCATTTTGTTTCTCTAACTTCTTTTTTATTTCTATTTTTTCATTATGAAGTTTTTTGTAATCCTTTATTTGATTCTTTGGTTATGATATAGATTGTCATGGGGTTTTTTCGAGAAATCTGTTTAATTAATATTTAAGGTGGATGCTCGGATTTTTAGGAACAATGGTACCAGATTAATACGCACGATTGTGGCTCTAAAATTGTGTTTTGTCCCCTTATTAAGAGACTGCCCAAAAAAGCGCTCTCAATTGCGCGTGTTTCTCGTAGTGATTTTTGTGAACTTGCCTTGTTCGGGCTATATAAAACTACGCTGGTATAAATATCTTGGGGTACGGCGCGCGAAGCGCGCGCCGTACAACTACTAGTATTATGTAAATATATCTTAACCATTTTTAGTTATGTGTATATTTTGTAGCCTTAATTGTAGGCTTAGTCTTAGGCAAGTAAATATTCTATTGTTGTATAAATAGAATAGGTTGTATTAGCATATTTTATTCGGAAAATTCACGTGATACCCTTGAGGTTTGACAATTTGCACGATATGCCCAATTTTTTTATCCGAAAAAGTTTAAGAGGCCATAACTCATGTTTACGAACTCAGAAAGTGATGATTTTTTTTCAAATCGATCATCTTTCCGATAACTACGATTTGAAAAAAAAAATTGTCGTATTCGGATATCGTGGCTAGGAGTTTTTGTATTTCAAAGTTTCTTTTATCGAAAAAACTTTGAATTACCATATCTCTTGGTCACGAGTTCCAAATTCGATAATTTTTTTTTTCAATTCGTAGTTCTCGAAAAGATGTTCGATTTGAAAAAAAAAAATTGTCACATTCTGAGCTCGTAAACACGAGTTATGGCCTCTTAAACATTTTCGGATGTAAAAATTGGGCATATCGTGCAAAACGTCAAACCTCAAGGGTACCGCGTGAATTTTCCGTATTTTATTCAATAACAACGTAATCATTCCCAACTTCTTTTGCTTTGCTTCGTTCATCTTGTCTTTCAAATGGTGACCTCACTTGAAAGTTGGAACTTGTAAATGACACACCTTCTGAGTTCTGAGTTCTGAGCTCCTCTTTGATTTTCTGTGACCTCTTATTATATTCAGATTTCTCAGACCTTTTTTTTGTATAAATTAAAAAACATCAGACTGATAAAATAACCTGAATTCCGATCTTGCTCACGCCATCCTTCACTCCTTCAGTTATGAACTTATGATAAACCTGTCTAGGGCTGGGCATACGTCGGTCCAGACCGGAATAATGGACCGGACCGGACCGGTTTGAGCGGACCGGAACCGACCCGGAAAAATTCAGGTCCGGTCCCCGGTCCATTGATTTTTGCAATTCAGGTTTCCGGTCCGGTCCGGTATGAACCCGGAATTTACCGGTCCAGACCGGTTAGACCGGTTCACACGATTTCTTTTTTTTCTTAAGATAAATCCCATAAGGCCATAAGCCCATAACTTCATTTGTTCATTCTTCCCCAAAAAACATTCTGCCTCTCTGAGACTCTGACTCTCTCACTTCATTCTTTCCCCAAAAAAACCCTAAATTTATTTCTACAATTAGAGGCTTGTTCTTCCCTAATTCCCCAATCTAGGTCCGTTCACACTCAGTTCTCACTCGATTCTGGTAAGTTTTCACTTAATTCATCTTTTATATTTAGTATTATATATAAATCCATGTCGTTTTATGGAACGAAAATCAATTGATAAGCTCTAGTATTTGATTAATCAATTTATTGCTGCTGCGTGGAACGAAAATCCTCTTGTGGAATTAATCAATTGATAAGAAATTTGGCATATGCTCTTAAAGTAAACAATTGATAAGAAATTTGGCATATACTCGAAATTTCTGATTATTAGGTTAATTTACATTCCTTTAATTGTATTGTCTAATTCATTTGGTTGATTTTAGGGTTTAGTTTGATCTTATGTCAGTATGTATAGCAAACTAGCAGTTGAAGTGTTGATGTATGGTGTAATTTAAATGAGAAGTTGACAATTATTACAGGCTCTACAGCAATTCCGGTCCAGCCGGTCCGGACCGGTCCAAGACCGGAATTTTCCAGGTCCAGTCCCGGTCATGATATTCTAAATACCGGTCCGGGCACCGGTCCATACTATATCACTATTCCGGTTCCGGTCCAAACCGATTCCGGTCCGGTCCGGTCCGGTTTTGGACCGGTGCCCACCCCTAGACCTGTCTAGTGGTCCATATTCAAGCACCCAATTAATTAGACCTTTTTGTTTTTAACGTTCATACGTCAAAGTGTAGATTTGACATGGCTTCATTATATCGGGCGGGGTTTACTCGGGGTGTTCGGTAAATTTGCACAAATAATAAATTAGTACTTCATCCATTTCATTCAATTCTAAACATTAATCCTCATTTTTTTCCATATATTTAGTTACATATTAATAAAAATTACAAGTATAAAAGTTTAATATTCACAATGTACTCGTTAAGACAATTTAAATAAGATATCAGATGAACTATCTTTTATGTTACATGTTAGAAGTTATATCGAAGATTCCCCACTCTTTTGAATAGTGTCCAAAAAGCAAATGAATATAATTGAATGTTAAGTTAAGATATTATAGTTAAGTTAACTAGTTAAGCGGGTGTAGATGATATGATTGGACATATCGTGCAAGTTAAATGGGCAAATATTTTTTTTTGTGAAGCGGTCGTATATGCATAGAAAGTGACCATTTTTTTATGACTAGATAATAAACATTTTTTCAAAGGTGTTACTATTTGCCCAAAAATGGTAATTGTAGAGTATAGACAAAAAAGTGATCACTATTAGATTTTATTGTCCCTTTATTTCATATTACCATTTCACATCGAAATTTTTTATCACCAATGGTCGAATCTATTAAATGAAATACGTGGTCTATTAAATGCGAAACTCAATACTACATATATTTGTTTAAGAAACTTTTTGTTTGAGACCCTCTTACACAAGAATTAGTAGTTGACACAAATGTTGTCGTATAAATCATCTATTGAACTACCACTCATTAGTATTATGTGCCATAATGTAATTTTAAGCCAAAAACCACTTTAATCTTTACTTAAATGGGTAATCTATAGCATTTTATACATGTGACCCTGAATAATAGTATAATCATCTTAATACAAAACTTCATAAGTTGTAAATTTATTAAATTTATAAATTAGTTAACTATAGTATTTAATTACAAGTTTCTGTGACATAACCCTCTATAAATATCGTGCTGTGACACAAGATCTACACTAATCCCCAATTTACTAAAAGATTAACACATTTCCAAATGTTTCCGCTTAGTTTTCCCGCCTAAGTGACACTCTCCTATCAAATATTTGCTAATATTTCCTGCTAATTAATTATATATCATAAATATTAATGGTAATCAGGGCCGACTAAGGCCCGGTTCAGACTGAGCCCAAGAACCGGGCCTCCAACCTTAAAGGGCTTCATCATCAAATATTTTTAGAATATATAGCAGGCAAAGTGAACTGTTGACATGAAATGAATGAGGTCTAGTGGTTCAAGACTGGATGGGTAAGAAATTGTCTCTAAATTAAGACCACCCAAGTTCCACTCCCCATAACCTCATCTTCTAGTTTTGGACTTTGATTTTTTTTTTCTTTCAAATCCACATTTTTTTTCGCTTGTGAAGTTATATCATATTTTATGGTCATCTTTTTTTTTTTTTCATCTTTCCATATCTTTTTTTTTTCATCTTTCCGTTTTTTTTTCTTTGTTCACCTATTATAAATTATCTTTTATAGAGTTACCCGTTTTCATAAAGTATGAGCCTAGAAAACATTATTTGCTTATTTAACGCATATTTAAAATATTCCATAAAAAAAATGAGTATTATCAAAAAAACGTTAAAAAAAATGCTTCTTCAGGCATCGTTTTAGATTTACTTATATTCATAATTTTAGGCGCAATGGGTAGTATCTTTTAGAGTGGATATATATTTGGACACATATTTTGCTTAGTTGATAGAGAATATTAAATTCATTCATAGTAATTATTATCGCTAAAAATAATTGCAAAACAACACACTTGTATAATAATAACATAATTGTATGGGCCACGTCGACTGTCTAGCACAGGGCCTCTCAAAAGTTTGAGACGCCCCTGATGGTAATTATAGTCAATTTTTTCAGAAACTATTGTTTAGCTTTTACATGAACATAACAATTCTCTACCGCTTTCGAAAAGAAATAAATATCATTATTGTTAAATTCTCTAATATTTTTATCTAAAAAAGCTTCGATTCGAAATAGATACTACTAGTTATGTATTAAAGACCCGTACATTTTACATTGACATAATTTCAAGGCAACAATGAAGTCTTTTGGGCAAAATAAACGCTCACGGAGTCACGGTAAAATGATCAAAGTAATTCTTTTCCTCTAGTTATTATCAATCAATAGATTGAAACCAAGCTAATGTTGACATTTTTAATATTAAAAGAATTAAATTTAAGAATATAAATGGATACAAAAAGTGATAACACGACATTTTTGTCCGTTAAGTACTCAATTTAATGTGATTAGGACGAGGCTCTTAAGTTCTCACTAACTCCTAAGTTGACATTCATGCTTGGCCATGCTCCATGGACACAGGCACACACTAGATGGGCCAATACGCTTCTCATAAAAATATAAAGTTGTCGGCCCGACCCAAATTATGGCAATAATATAGTATGGGGCTGTGTGCCTGTGTCCATGGACCATGGCCAAGCATCAATGCCATCTTAAGAGTTAAAGACTAGACCTGACAAACTATCGGGTCGTATCACATGTTAGACGGGTCATGAAACTCAACTCAAAGCCGACCCAATTAAAATTTGTGCCGTATTCGTGTTGGCCCGTTTACATAAATTGGTCATCAAGCTGCAATCCTAACCCGCTAATTTCATGTCAGATTCGTGTCGTGTTTCGTATCATGTCAATATTTGGAAAGTGAAAATATATTTATTTGATGGGGGTCAATAAAAATTAGAATTATTTCAGTAAATGAGTCATTCATGTCGGGTTCGTGTTTTGAGAGCTCAACCCAAACTCAACCCAATTAAATCTCGTGTCGTGTTCGTGCCGACCCACTTACATAAACGAGTTATTAAATCTCAACCCTAAACCGTTAATTTCATGTCGTGTCTTCGGGCCGTATCATTGTTTGCAGGCTCTACATGAATGTCAACTTAAGAGTTAAGACCCAAATTAGGGCAATAATAATTAATGACCATAATTCTCATTTTAAACGGATCAAACCCATCACAAGAAAACAAGGGAGGCAACTGGACCCGTATACAGCAGCCTTGAAGGGTTCAACACCCTAGTGAGCCCAAAACCCTGAGAAATGAAAAAACAACTACTCGTATTTGTATTAACTTAGATTTCTCATCTTGTGACTCTCATCCTCGCCGGAGTAATCAGCAGCCGTCACTCCAGACTCTTTTGTGGTAATTATTGGTAAGTAGTTTTGAATTTCGTTTAATCTAATTAAATTGAATCGATTTAGTTTGATTGAATATTACGGTTAGGATAGGATGCCTTGATTTATTGTAATTAATTTGAATTATAAACAGAAAAGATAGAATGCCGCTAGGATTGATTCTAGGGTTGGGACGAGCTATGCGTCGGAAGCGTACTTCCTCACTCGATATTCTTTCATCGAAACGGGCTCCCAGGAATTACTATAAAGGGAAGAATTGTAAACCCACTGGTTTCCATACCCGCAAAGGTCTCTCTTCCCTTTTATTCTTCTACTATCATTCTTTCCCTTGTTATTCTTTTCTTACTTTTCGAGTCGATACTCTTATTTTATCTCGAACCGTTAGCTTATGTTGAGGGATGTCTTTAATCCAAGCATTCATTATGTTTTCTCTGTGGCAACTAATATGGAAGTTTTTGGTGCAGGTGGCTATGTGGTTGTGCAAGAAACGCTCCCTGTCTATGTTGTACCTGATCTTATGGACTTTAAGGTACTCCGATCATATCCCCACTAGTCTTACGTTTTCGGTCGCTTAGGATAACAGGACTAATTCAAGTTGTTTCACTTTACGGATTTGGCTGTTTTTACGACTGAGGTTTGTTTGTATAATCAATGTAGCCAACAGACAGTTTTCTCATCAGTGATGACATGGTAGATCTTAAGAGTTAAGATGTGATTAATTCAATTCGTATATAAAACACTCGTTGAGGACTTGAGGGTCAGATTATATATACGAATAAACCGATAGAGGACCTTCTATATCTGTTGAGGGAATACTACCTTTTTGGTCTGTTTTAAAATATTTAACTGGGTGGAAACTGATATGTAGTTGGATCAGTAAAGATACAGGTGTAATGGTGCATTCACTCTAAAATTAAACTAGATGTTAAGTCTAATAGACACCACTCACTCAGCAGTGAAAACATCTGAGTAAATTTTTTTGAACTTTGGATTAAGATTGTTGTGATGAGCGTCCTAATAAGTAACTGCTGTCAATTTGTTTAACCTATGTACATTGCATTTTATTGTTCTTGGAAATGGTTCCATTTCATATGTATTAGGCGATTATAGTCTTTGTTGGGTATTGTGGAAAATTTCTTGATTATATAGCTTATAAACAGCAAATGACCCGTTAACATTGTTTTGTTTACTTTGCCTAATTGATACAAATTGGCCTTCATGTGTATGTCATTCCGCTCTAAAATATTTCTTATTCTATTGTGTAAACTTATAGTAGCTTTTTGTATCAATAATCTTGGCTCCCTTTGTTGCAGTTGAAACCCTACGTCTCTCAGTGCGCCCTTAACACCTCAACATCCCAGAACGCCGATCAATCGATAAAGTCAACGTAATGAAAGTTTTTGAATTTTTTAGTTGCCTTACCGCCTGACTCGTAGGATATTGATTCTTCTCATCGAGTTTGCAATAGTTTGGAGCATGGAATGCTGGTTGGTCTCGTTACTGTCATTTCCCTTGATTATGCTGAAATAAACTAGACTTACCTGTTTATCATCATGTCTATCATACTTGAAATTTGATTTCCCATGGAGGTGTTTTTAATCGTTTATATTACGCAGTCTTTTTCTGTGGTTGAAGTTTATAATTATTATCTTTTTAAGTCACTATTCAATTGGAACTGCAGTTATAACTCCTTTTGTCTCCGTAAGTCATATGTTTGCCTTTTGTATTTATTGTGAGAAATATTTTAATTAAGGTAAACAAATGAATCGGACGGAGGGAGTACATAAGTTACTTATTCCTTGTTTGTATACAGAGAACTGGAGTTAAGAGAGAGGGGGTAATTTTTTTTTGGTTTGGCTAGATAATTGGAGGGAAGGAAGTGAAGGGGATGAACAATTAGGGGGTACATTTTTCGCCCCTAGAAGTCAAATTAAAATCCTCTGAATATAGTAAAGATTAGGTAGAAAAATCCTCTTTCTTGTTCCCTCTTGTTTGAATCTTCTACCAGTGTATTCCACTATCCAAACGAACCACAAGAGCATGATAATCGATTGCTTCCCAGCTACTCTCGATTAGAGGTGTGCAATAGCATCGAAACTCTACTAAGCAATTTTATGTTTTTATATTCTTTTTCATTGTATAATAAATATAGTAGATAAGACTGAAATATTGGGTAGCGAGCAATTTCTACTAATAATTGTGCTACTAGAATCCCCGCCCCCTACTGTGTCTCAGTACAAATAGAGAGTGAGGTTTAAAGGGGATTTAGAGTTATTGGGCTACTAGCATCCCTTCCCTACTGTGTGCATACTTTTCTAAGCTCCCATGCGCCTGTCTTCTTATGTAGTTTAGAATTGCGGTTAACTTTATGTCGTATAATTATGGATTGGGTTAGTGTCGATCGATCAGAGATTCAGAGTTCAGTCTAGCTATGTTCGGAATTGAGTTTGGCTGAATAGGTTGGGCTTGAGTTTTAGTTCATATTCGCTATGTTATAGGACGTTGAAGGTCAGGCCATTTCAGTTGGTTATTTGTATATATAGGATTAATTGTGTCATATCCAAATGATGCATATATATATGCATAGGTCGAAATACACTGATGTATAACCCATCTGTTAAATTCCGAAAAAAAAAAAACAGAATGCCAAGTCGTAGACACAAGAATGTAAAAGTTTGAAGTTTAGCTCACATTTGAAAGGCTTATACATGACATTTCAATGGGCTACTACATGTAAAATCAAGATAAATTATCGATACCATTTGAAGGACAATTGTTGTTGAATTTTGTCCCTAGGTTGTAGTGGTACTGGTTAGTGGTTCAAGGATGCATTTCCGCTATTCCATATCTTTCTCTATGATCTGGATCATACTCCGTAGTACTTTATAGGGATATACCCTTGTAATGTTAACCTCTCTCAATGCTCCCTCTTTTTGAGTAATAACCAGCGTTTGTTCTCGCCTACTGTAACTCGGGAAAAAGGATTATACATCGTAGGTACTACCTCAGAGTAGTATGATTTAGAGGTACAATCCACTTACGGCTGTAACTTTGTAAGTACCAAGTACTGCTTTGCTTTTTTTAAAAACACTCTTTTGCTTCTCGGCTTTGAGTACAGTTCAGCTGTAATGTCTACTAATAGAGTAATGCGCAAAAATAAACGGTACACTGATAATTTTGATAATTTTGCAGATGTTTACAAGTTGAATGCTTAATTTCATGATCTGGGTTCAAAGTTTTAGCACATCGGTATCCATACAAAAGTATACACAAAACTAACTGTCGGTAAATAAATCAACATGATTGATGTACGTAAAATAGTACTCCGTATTCCACAAAACTAATTGTCAGTAAATAAATTGTCTCAACATCAAATAGTGGGAAATAGATGTACACAAACTATAGGCAACTGCAAATAGCCTGGAAAAATAAATCGAAGCAAAATCAACAAAATTAATCGATTTCAGGGACATGATTAACTTGCAGTCTTGTACATTTCATCAACAACGTTCTGCACCAAACAAACAAAAACAAATTCAGCACAGAACAGATTAACCTCAGATGACCATGGTCTGCACACCTCAAATGGCAGCCGCAGGCATAACTCGACGAAAATCCATTGCCTCGCTACAAAACCCGTCTTACATGAGCCATAACAAAGCACAATCCTAATGATCAAAGCTAAACGTTTTGCAAAGACTCTATGCAACAAATGGTTATAGTATGTTGTGTTTAACCTCCTTTTCGGATTATAACTAGACCACTCCAATTTACATGAGGCGATAGGGATAGAGTAAGAGAATTGTTTATTTTCAAAGAGGGGGATAACTAAAATAATTTTGGATGTGCTGTGCCCTTGTCAAATTTTAAAATAAAATTCTTCCAAAGAGAATCATAACTCATTGTTTCTGTTGGCGGTGGGGGCGGGGTGGAGTTTGCGAGGACAATCACCTGATAATACTTGAGCATTTGTGGCCGCTTCTTTTTAAAGGTTGGAGTAAGGAGGTCGCGTTCCATATCAAATGGAACAGGATCCAAATGGATAGCTTTCATAATCTCAAAGCCTCTCAGCTGTCCGAACAAGTTTGAAGTTAGAACACAAACACAAATAAACAGAGAACGCTGGTGCAAAAATACAGGTAACTAGTAGTAGCAGTACCTTTTTCTCTTTTCCAATCTTTGAGAGCTCTTCACGTATGTATTCCTTGGCCTTAGGATTTACACACAGAGAATCGAAATCCTCATGGATATTATTTGCTTCCGCCCAACGCTCAAGTGCCCCCTTGTTAGGATTAGCAACCCCGACAAGGTATGATTGGAAACTATTTCCATACACCCATATCTGAAATTGAGAGAAATATTAGTACAATGATAAAAAAGACCTACAGAGCAGTTTACCAGCATTGACGAACAAGTTCATCCCATCTACCGCCTCAAGTGTGGTTTTGGATACAAAAATAGGAGGGAAATGGAGGCGAGGGCATTGGAGAAAATGAGGGAAGGAATGCGGGGGGTGAAAGAAGGTGCTTTTACAAAGGAACTTCTCTTAGCACCTTTGCTTTGATTGTCGAGGTTTACTCCTATGCTTTTGCTATTAACTGAAAATACTAATAGATAAATACTTGTAGCAAGTCATGACTTAGCGCTGAATGTTTTTCCTTTTTCGGAATGGGTGGGGGTGGAGGGTTTAGATGTCTAAGCACTTATCAAGAATACTCCGATGTTAAAAGACATACCGAATCAATGGCAGAGCAAAGCCCGTATATGTTCTCCAAGTTTTCAACTGCAACGTATTCTCCTTGTGAAAGCTTAAATATGTTCTTTTTCCGATCAATAATTTTAAGGCTTCCATCGGGCTGCCACTCCCCAACATCACCTGTATATAAACTTAATCAGCAAGTTTGCGCCACAAAATGGCATATCCCTACAAAATGACATATGCTAGTAAAAATATTATCGAAAGAAAGCTACAAACCAGTGTGGAACCATCCATCAACCATAACTTCCTTGGTGAGATCTTCACGTTTGAAGTAGCCTGAGAAGAGGGTTTTCCCTTTTACACAAACTTCTCCACGAGGAGTGCTAGCAAGGGCATCATATCCCATTTCAGGCACGGATTCAAGGCGTACGTCCACATTTGGTACTGGAGGCCCCACTGTACCAAGCATCTGAAGCTCATTTGGTATTGAAGTAAACGTCCCCGCACAAGTTTCCGTCAAACCTGCAAACAGATTTTTGCGGGTTTAAAATATTACATATTCACATACGGAGTATATAATAACACTTCCATCACATATTCACATTTATATGTAAAGCAACGATGTCAAATTTGTCATGTTTGATTCAGCAAAGTGACTATTTTCATATTCTTTGTAAAAAAAACACAAATTCTATCCAGCAAGTAATCAACTCCGATTAAATCAAGATAAATACATACCATATCCTTGTATAACATGACAGCATGCGACCACACGCAGAAATGTTTCTACGTGAGCCGCAAGTGGAGCTGCTCCCGAGAGTATTAGCCTCACTTTCCCCCCCAAAGCTTCTTTTACCTACATTCGAAATAAGCAAGTGAGATGAAAAGTACATACTTCTTTTGAGAAAGTAACAGCTGAAAGGTACAGCAACAAAACTGTGAGAATTCGTAAGCTGCGAGCTCTGGGGAGGTTTGGATGTACAAAACATTACTCCTAACCAACAAATGTTGGTCTCTAAATTGACTCAGTAAAGCATCATGATTTGCTATTAAACAATAAGTCTCCCTTCAAACGGGCCATTTTCGTTTTAAGTTTTAAGAAGGGGGAAATGTGACCCTATTTACAGCCAAATGTGACTACTTTTTGATAAAAAATATAACAGAGCAACAGTTTTTAGCTGTGACACTAACTACAATATTTTGTGTTCAATGGTCGCATTTTATGACAAAAATGGCGACATTTGGCCCGTCTTAAAACTTAAGACGTAATGCCCCTCTGAAATGAGAATTTGTGTTATTTTCAAGAGCGATAAATTAAACTTGAAATTACTTGTGTGGATTTTTTTCCTTCAATATATTTCATACCTTGCTGAAAACAATTTTGTCTAAAATAGGAGTTGCTTCTGAATGGCTTGTCCCTTTCTTCATACTATTGAATTTTCTGAACAATATAAATATGAAACTAGTAAAAAAACCATAGCTATTGAAGTAGCAAAATGAAAATCAAAATATATACTGCGATGTTAAAATTAAATTCAAGCGACATCTTAAATACGGATCCATGGCGAAAAATCAGAAGTACTGTCTAACAAAAACACTATCATTTACAAAAATATTTAGAAGGTACTGACCGTGAAAAAGCAAAGCCAAAAAGTTTACGTTTCAACATACTTCCGGCACGGAGTTTCTCTTGTAAGCCTGAAAGTGAAGCAGAAAATATATAAAACAACATTACCCCAGTGCCTCAATGGCTCCCACAAATTGCGGGGTAAGAAGGGGTCGGATGTACATGGCCTTACCCTTGTGTTAGCACCACAAAGAGATTGTTTCCGAAAACCCAATATGAATATTGCGTCAAGAACCAGCAGCAAATATATCATTTATGGAAATTGTTTTAACAGCACATGACAGAGGTACATTTTTCTCAGAAACCCCTCTATAAACAAAAAAAATTGCACCTGAATAAATTCTATCCAATACACGGGGAACAGCACAAAAGATTGTTGGTTGTAACGCTGCAATATCTTCAAGCAAGTACTTAATATCCTGGAATTCAAAGGAACAAGTTAGATTCAGATAATATCTTCCTGATAGACAATACATATCGAAAAACTAAACATATATCACAATGCGCAGGGCGCAGCCGCTCACCCCTCTCCAGAATCCAATTTTGCCACCATGTGTGATTATGGCCTCCTCAATAACACGATCAAATATATGAGCCAGGGGCAGGTAAGACAGATACACATCATTTGCAGTCAACTGCGAATATTTTTTAAAGTCAGTAAATGAAGAATCAAAACTACTCGATGACCAGCATGCTAGAGAACTGTATGATCAGCTACCTTTTCTTTAGCAACTTCCAAGAAGCTGATTATACCAATTACCATAGTAATAATACTTTCATTTGATATAAGGACTCCCTTTGGGTCGCCAGTCGTTCCACTTGTATACATTATCGTGCAAATATCGGTCTTTTCCTTCTTAGCCAATTCATGTTGTGTGTCACCTCCCTGCAAGGACAACCGGGGGAAAAAAATGAGATTTTGACTCAGTATGGATGGACACTGAGCATAATAGCAAGAGAAAATGCACCAAAGATTCACATCAAAAGACTACAAAACACTGGATAATATATATTGAGAACAGAGTCTTCATGAAAAAAGAAATGATACGACTAAAAGAAATACAGAAAGCTGTATTTAATGCAAAACTATTTATTCAAATCATCAAACAGCCACGCAAAACCGTCACACAGTCACCGTAAGGTGAGTGAACTACATAAATATTCAACCCCATTTGTAATGATTTGCAAGTACACCAATTTTCAAGTCCCAATATAGAGTCTAACACTATGCATTGAGCTTATACATTGTAATGCAGTAAGCCAGTAATGCTAAACAACTTTAGCAAAAAAAAAAACTACCAAATTACACCAAATATATTAGAAACAGTGATGACAGGAAATCTAAAATTATTATAAACAGTGAAAGCAGAAATCATACCAGTTGCAAGAAGTCATTCCAACCATAGATCTTCAGACCAAATTTTTCAACTTCTTCTTTCTGCTCAGGTGTAACCTTCCCGAAGCTCACCACAGCTGTATAAACTCAACATTAGACTCCGCTCACAAAGAGATAGAAGACAGCGAAGATTAATCAGCTCATGAGCATAAAAAACTTACTTTTTAAGTATTTTGAGGTGTTTTGCAGGGTTTTAAGCAGCTGAATGCATCAGAAGAAAGAACATAAGAACTCTTGTCAGGCAGATAGTCACATGAAATTTTAGATAAAAGAAGGTAACTGAAGCAAGCCCTTGCTAGTAACCCATGTTAACTTTAAACTGTATTCGATAATGACTTTAGAGCCTAAAAGGAATAAGCAACCTGGAAGATTTACCTCAGAAATCTTTTTTTCTTCAACAAATGCGATTGTTACTTCTGCATGGCAAATGATAAATTCCACAGCACCAGCTCCTACATAACTAACATAGATGAGAAACCAGTTGAGAGCTATGTTACTTGGACTTTATTAAAAGTGAACGACACGAGTTTGTGTCTAAGGGTTGGACTCGGCTATTTTTTTAGGCTTAACCTAAGGAGTCCAAGCGTCCTACCCATGTCCGAGTGTCAGACTGTCGGGTGGGGTGTCTGACAAGAACACTGGATGTAAAATAAAGAATCAGAGTAACATAGGTTGAGACTTGAGAGCATAATACGCAATGCTTAACACAGATTCACAGTCAATAATTCAATACAGGATATGAGGATAATGCTAGTTTTTATCAAGCACTTCAACAAAACTGATTCGACTTATTCTCACAGCGTAAAATCAAACGGATAAAGCCATACCAAGAGTGTCATACAACGGAACACAGTAGAGGCCATTGGCATTGCAGGCCTGTTGAATTGTTCTTTTGTTAGATAAAAAGCACAGACTGATCAGCAATGCAGATATATGATTTTTAGAGACACCAAATTTATAGAATAAGAAGAAACTATGTAATGTTTCAAACCACAATAAAAATGAAAATCGCCCTCTCCTCATCCCTTGAGATTTTATGATGCACCAAAAGCAACTCCTAACATAATTAAGGAAAGAGTACCTCCATGCTCATGACCCACTCCGGACAGTTTGCTCCAAAGATACCACAACGCCCGGCCTGTCAGCAACATATATTGTCCACCAAGATCACAAGTAAATTACGCAATTTTGAGGGAAGAACATGAGCACATAAATCATACAAAAACAGCAGAAAAGTGTTGGAACGGCAGTAGATATGAAAGCTAAAGTCACATCTGTCAAAATATAACCTAAAGACCCTATTGAACTTAACCTAGAGAATGATGGGTCAGACTGAGTCGATAAACATACCCGCCTTCCTAAGATGGCAATAGGTACAGGTTGAGCCATCCACATGTCATTTTAAATAGTTTTTGCTCTATTATCGATTTTGAACCTCAAGTCCTCAAGGTTAAGACGGCACAACACAAAATCAGTCTTGTTAGTATCACTAAAAACATGGCAAGATTGAGAAAACTAAAAAAACACACAGCAAACTTGAGAAATTTCAGAGCGGGAGAGATGTTCACACGATGTTTGTTGGAGACATTACCTCAGCCACACCACAATGACGAATTGAATTTCCCAGTTTAATAACTGTGTCATAGACCTCCTTGTAAGTAAGCCAAACATAATTACCAGCCTGCAACGACAGAAAAACGAGTGTGAACCTTGATCGTATGTACATGTTGAATGAATAGCTTCAGATAGCCATACTAGGTACACCTTATGGAAAAATATACGGAGTACTAATTTCGTGAGCAAGGGCCACATACCTTCCCGTCCACAATCTCACGACGACCAAGCATTGGATTGTTAGGATATTTCTCTGCAGAAATGCTGCAAAATAAACCAAGAAATTACTATATAGCTTATATTTGAACTAACATCAAGGGATAAGAATTTTATTTATATATAAAAAAAAGATAAGATTAACAAGTTAATGTTTTAATTCAGATCGTCTTATATAAGAATTTGTACGAAAATAACACCTTGAAAGAAAGCAAAAATGTAGGTTACCCTAAATATAATTGCTACACACAATCAAGCATACGAAATGAACATCTAGAATAAAGCATACGATCAATAGTAACTGCTACGCACAATCAAGCATACGAAATGAACCGCTAGAATAAAGCTTACGATCAATAGTAACTGCTACGCACAATTAAGCATACGAAATGAACCGCTAGAATAAAGCTTACGATCAATAGTAACTGCTACGCACAATCAAGCATACACTACAAGAGCCTATATATGATAGAATAGAGCGCAAAAAAAACATACACCGAGCAATTTTTTTCAGAATTCTAACTTAATTTAATGATCAAATATACTATCATACACAATTACTCCCTTTCCTCCAAAGCAAAGGTAACATTGGCTTTTTAGTGGTCAAATGTCAAAAACTTTGACCAAAAATATCGTCTAAAGTGTGAAACTTTGAAAGACGGAACATATATGTATAAATTTGTTATTAAAAAGTATTTCGTGAATTTATTTTTTCGTACGAAAATGTTACGTAGAAATAAAGAAAAGTATGGTTAAAGTACCGCCTCGATAACCTCTCAAAAACAAGTGTTACCTTTGGTTTGGAGGAGGAGTATCACGCATTTACGCACTAAGCAGGCTACTACTTAAGTACTTAAACAATCAAATTGAACTAATCTACTAAAAACTACAGAATTATGAAGAATGTTACACACGGAATTTCACAAAATGTAATGCAACATTTGCAAACTACCTCAACTTACCACAATTAAAAGTCAATTATCGCCAGAAAAAAAAAGTCAACGATCAACTAAAAATAAAGCAAAAGATAACTGAAAACTGAAAAAATCGGAGAAAAAAAGAGACCGAAAGATGTCCCAGCAAGTATCCATGCCATGAGGAGGCTGAGGAAAACCGTCTTTTGCGAAGTTGTTTCGATAAACAGGTCCCATTGAAGGTACACCGTCTTTCTCAGGCTTCGCAGGTTCAACCTCGTGGATGAATCTCTTCGAATTATTCGCCATTGTTGAGTAACTTGGAGAGGTTTTGTGTTTAAAGATGAAGAAGAGTGTTAATATAATGTGAATATGTTGCACAAAATTTGAATTACGTAAAGAATGGACGTCGGCTTGGAGATATATATAGAGAGAGAGTTAAGTTTCGATAAATTGTGAAATAAATCAAAGACGACGTGCGTATAATTAATTAAAAGGAGTAGTTTTTAGTGCTGTGACCTGTCTTATGACATTCTACAACTATTTCATTCTATTTAAATCAACTATTTGAATCACTCTTCTATTCGGTATTCCATTAATTATTGTGTGAGACGGACTTACTCGTTTAAAAGTATTCTTTTGGTGTTATTTATGGACAGAAATACACGAGCGTACTGTAATTAGTTTTCTTATGTATAAAAGATTGTTTTACGTGTGAAATTTTATTATTCTATAATTTGTGCTGAAATTTTTCGTATTATATATATCAGTAAGTGTCTCTTAAGACAACAAAGTATCATCACACTTGTGCATATAACACAAATCTGTTGTTTTTCCCGATACATTTTTCTTTTGTCTTATTCTAACTACTTAACCCGCCTTAATGAAAATTTGTGATTTATAATGCAAGGTAAAAATTATGGAAAAAGTTAGCATGTAGGATGATAAAAGAAGTGTGATGTAATATAGTGAACACCATTAGTTATGTCGAGAGGGATATTTCAAATAAAGTGAGGAAATATATTTACTCGGCTCGAAATAATGTCGGATGTCCAGCAAAGTATAAATCCCTTTCTACGTTCTACCTTCAATTTCAACAGCCTTTTCAAGCGATGGCAACTTTGCCTTACAAATTGGAAGATGTTCAATTGTTCATGTTTACTCGTAAATACTGATTGACAACGACAGAGAAATGCCATGTTTCCAGCATGTTTGAGAAAACGGTAGCTTTAAAAATCCTGCTGATCAAACCACCAATCACGAAACTCGCAATCAATTAAATCAATTCATAAACCGTAGGTAGCCAAAAGGCAATAAATTGATACACTAAAAGAAGTTGTACCACAGCGACAGCGAGGAGGCGAGGGGAGGAAGAATGGAGCTATAACGACGTTTTTCAGTTTTTGTTTACCTTCAAATCCTTATACGGAGTATTATCTAAACAAAAGTCGATACAAATACTCCTACTAATGGTAAGTAAAGAACAGTCCACTGATGATCGATTTCCAGTTTCATGTACTTGTAATGTCTGATCGTCACGAAATGCCATCACCTTAACTTGTAAGAATCCCGGAAGGTGGCAATTACTAATTACAGACCGAAAACGGTCTGGACATATATGCGCTTATATCTCCCTTCATAAAATCATTTCTATTAATTATGCTCGGCAGAGTTAAAAATAATTACATACACTTGATACAAATGAATTGACGAAGGATATCCGGATTAGAACAAAACATCACGAGTTTATCGGATAAACTTCACCCAATTGACCAAATCAAGGAGAATAAAATATACAAATAATTTCTAATGTGATAAAAAAAATATATCCATGTCAAATAAACTCCATTAATTTGTACGATCAGGTACAGCACCTTGACAGTCCATTTGATACAGGTCACACTTGACAGGATTGCTTGTTCATCTATGACTTCTTCAACATTTGCTACATAAATTACAGCAAGTTTCTTCATTAAAATAACATTAGCAATCTGAATTATCAGTTGACTTATCTCGAAACGTACATTACTGCCTCGATAAAAACGTACTCAAAACTCAAAACATACATCGTCTAAATTATCGGATGACTTTCTCAAAACCTACATTATCCGAGTTATCTTATTACAACTAGTCAACTACCGGTAACTAGTAAACAATGTTTAAAACGTCAAGGAAACAGTTGGCAGCCAAAATCATGAGTGAGACTCATCATAACATTATTGTATACTTCGTATGATAAAAGGTTATGAAGCTTTGAAAAATACTTCGTATATCTAACTTGCAAAAAAGAAATACTTCGTAAATATCTTACCGCTTCTTGTTTTTCTTTCTTTTCTTCAATTTTATCTCTAAGCTTTTAATCCTCTGACCGAGGACAGCAGATGATGATGACGACGACAACGACGACGACGACGACAATGAGGAATTCCCGTCAATGGTTGGGTTTGATTGACCAGAAGTAGCAGGTATAGCAGGATAGTTCCCAGAGGCAGCAGCTTGTTTGATCGCTTTAAACAGTGAAAAACCGGACTGTGTGCCTTGATTTGTACTCGGTGGTGCTAGGGGTATTTTGGGGACTCCCAGGGCCTCTTTAACACCAGGCCTCTTAATCACTGCAAACAATTACAAAATTATCACTTTATATCAATCAGATATTTCCGTCATAAACATATCGTCATCTAATAATATGACCATTAAACCATAGTTAACTAAGCCTTATATGAGACGGTCTTACCTGTGAAACCAGCCAAAGTTCTCATAATATCTAATTTGATTATCGCAAATTCTCATATGCGCAGTCTTGTTGTGACTGACCCCTCTCATATAATGGGAAGTTATTACTACGTACTTTATAGAAAGATTTTTGTGGAAAGATGGGTAACGTTTTTGGTTAATTGAGTTAATTCCGCACTACAATAGTTTTGAGACCGTCTCTTCAGAGAGTTAATGTTTAATTATAGGGTTTCTAAGTTTCTAGATTGCTCTCGCATGGGAAACTATCTCGTACGACTATACAAGTATAAGTTTTTGTCATCATAAGAATTGTGGGTATGATGATATCGTCTCAAGTTTAACATGTAATCACATAATCAATACTTATTTAAAGCAGAACGAAAGAAGAGGAGGCAGAGCTGTAATCAATGAACGCACCAAGTCCATATGCAAAGGAGAAAACGTTAGATGTAATCCAGTAACAAAATATAGCCTGCATAGAGGAACACACATACAAAAAAAAAATTAAAGTTCTGACCCTCACTTCCAAGTTCCATATATGTTAAGGGCATATTGTGCAATCAGTTTACTATGATGACCGGAATACGATATTAATTTTATGCAAAAAAAAAAAAGGAGAAGCAAAAAGAAACGAATACATTTTTGGACAAAAGCTAAGTTGAGTAGGTACCTTAGGAAAACTCATGGTGAATGGAACTGTAAGAACAGCTATAACTCTTGAAAACATTTTCATGTTGCCAGCAACAGGATTGCCTTCCATACCTTCTTGCGTATTAAACTGAAACACGTAAAACAATAAACTATGTGGGCAAAGAAATTAAAACATTTATTATAGGACTCAATTGCATGCACAAAATATCATCCAAGCACAGTTTCTGCATATGAGACGGTCCCAAGATAAAATTATCATGGGAAGAACCTAAATGATAATTAATTGGAGTTGAGGTTAATGGTTTTATGGGTTGTCTCAGATTATATTAACTTGAGATAGGCTCTCGCTAGACTAATTGCCATAAAAGAGCACAGCACGAATGGCGCAAGCACGCAGAAAACATCGACAATATTCTAATAAAATGGCTACCTCCACGGTCATAAGAAAGGTCAACCCTGTCAGAACAGGAAAGATATACATAGCATCTGGGGTCGTAAGATCAGTGAACCACAATGCTCCACCGTTCTTAAATGATGGAACTTTTTCTGCCATGTTTGATATCTGTAAAATTAGGTACATATATAAATATTTATTCACGCATAGGCTGCATCAAATAGAAAGATTGCCACTGTCAACTTACTGCGAGGAAAAAGCTGATGAAAATTGGAGCTTGGAAAAATATCCCTTTCAGCGGAGTGAAGGGTGTAACCCCATACCTGAAATTAAATTTCAGAAGTATTTTGGAATAGAAAAGATAATACATATATATAAGCTTAAGAAAGACAAAATTTCAGTGTCTTAAATAAACCTCTACGCTACAGAGAAACAAACAGCACCCCTATGTCTATCAAGATCCAATATCTCAAACCCTAATCTCTGACTTACTGTTTGAAAAGTGCATTCATCTTTTGCCTACCCTCCTGTACCGCCGCGGGATCATTAGCCTGAAAAAGTAAAAGAGAAATTTCAAAATATATATATTGTATGCTTACATCTAATTAGCGATAAGTCTAATAACTGCAGATATAATTCTAGAAAAACACATGAATAAATACATAAAGAAAAAAAAAAGGAGAGAGAAAACTGTCGAGCTGTTGCCAAAAGCATGATTTTCGGGGAGAAAGACCAAAAGTATATACCAATTATAACGCAAACTTATGAAGGATGCACCTTCGGCAATATTGTGAGACTAATAATAATGTTCTACTTCATAAATCTTGCATCATGATAGCCCATGGCCTTTTCTTGAGTTTCTACTCCTTTCAAATTGGGAAACAATTTCACCTGGTCTAAACTTAACATTGGACCTGGCGTAATTTAGTTTCTCTTTTATGTAATTATTTTTCTACAATGTGATGGGGTGGGGGCAGGTGGAATTTAGCCACTTCACAGGAAATGTCTCTGGATTCCAGGCACACACCTTACATTGTTCCACATTCCAGAATCGATCGAGGTTGCAGTAATAATCGTGATTCACGATTGCATACTATAGTGTGGTGGCGCATCTAATTCCACGGTTTATCGCAGCTTGTTTTGATATGGCTTATAAGTTGCATTTGTCTAATACTGGCTTCCTAAGCCTAGTATCTGCCAAACATCAGCTGTTTTTTGCTACCATTCATCAGCGTTGGCTATCAGCTAATAAAATTTTCAGCTGCACTCAGCAAAATGCTGCACAGAACACCCTCTCTTGTTCTTTCCACAAAAATATGCAAAGTTGAAAATTCATCACGCATCGTCTATTAGTCTACTAGTATCAAACCAAAAGCCAGTATGATCCCAGTTAATGCTTATGTCACAACTCAAGAATCACAGCTTATAAACAACACAATGATATTATTATACATAAGACAGAGCTGCCTGTACCTTTTCTTCCATCTCATTCTTAACCTCTTCAAGATGTGGTTTCATTAGCTGAAAGTACGACACAATCACCCATAAGAAAATCACAATTCTTAAATCAGGAAAATACCAAAGCTGACGATAAATATACGAATGTTCCTTAAACTTCCAAGAAAAAAAGCCAACAGAAATTATAACTTTTCCCGAACAACTCCATACCGCCAATTTAGAGGTGGATTTGAGCTGATTGATCAGAAGAGGGACTGAAGCCCCACGGATCATTAGCGTGGTAAGAGCTATCGACGCTGCCCTAACATGCGACAAAACTCAAATCAGCCAGTTTAAAAGCATAAAACTTTTAAAATCGAATAATACACAACCAGAGAACAGTATTTAGAGCATATCTCACCAACCCAATCCAGTAAAAGAGTGGACGCCATCGATCACATATTGCAAGGCAGCAACAGGAAACGCGGAATCTGCAGCTGCAATTGCAACTTCACTCAATACCGGAGCTTGAGAAGCTATCGCCTCCGTAGATACATCAGTAATAACCCCTGCAGCATCACTCAAGTACTCGACTTTATCAACTCCTTCCCCAATATTAGTCGACATAAACCTATGACTACCAACCCCAATTCCAATTCCACCCAAAATTGTCCTCTGATTATGAAATACATTTCCGGGTCCCGACATATTCCCCATGTAAGTCCCAAAACACCTTCTCTGAGCTAACAAATCATCGATTTTTCGACAACCACCCTCATCATTCCTCTTATTATTACCATCATCACGATCATGGGAAATGTAACTAAATGACGGGTTAACTCGACGAGCGAATAGCGTAGCTCGACTACAAATGCTACGCCTATAAGCCATCCTTATAACACAACCCAAAAATCAATGAAACGATAAATAATTACCCTTAATCATACTCAGAACACAACCCTGGCATCAAAAACAAAATGAAATGAAATGTTCAGAGATTGTATTATGCTAAGATAAGATTAATAAATAAGATGAAGTTGAGATCTTGGTAAAAAGAGAAATGTGAAAGTTGGGAAACATATAAGTTAGGGTTTAGGGTTTAAGTAAACTCTGGAAATTAGAGGTTATTATAGAAGTTATAATAATTAACAAAGAGATCAAATTAAAAACAACTTACAACTGAAAAGTCGTTGTTCCAGACGACAGAGGAAATTGGATGTGCAAGATTTAATAAGCCTCTGTCTTAAATCCGCATTGTTGAGAAGATACAGGTTGCCTGTGCCTGTGTTCTGGTCTACAAATAGGAGTAACCAATGACTAGTGATTACATAAATCATTTTTAAAATGGAAAATTCTCACGGTACCCTCCAACTTTGACGTTTTAGCCAAAATACCCAAAATAATTTTTACCCGAAAAACTTTGAGTGACCATAACTCGGGTTTACAAACTCGTAAAATGATGATTTTTGTTTTTCATCTTTCCGAGAGCTACGATTTGAAAAAAAATTAGTCCTATTTGGATTCCGTGGCTAGGAGTTTTTGTATGTCAAAGTTTTTTTTACCGAACAAACTTTGAGTGGTCATATCTCTTGGTCACGAGTTCAGAACTCGCTAATTTTTTTTTTTCAAATCGTAGCCTCTCGGAAAGATGAACAATTTGAAAAAACAATTTGTCATTTTCCGAGTTTGTAAACCCGAGTTATGGCCACTCGAAGGTTTTCGGGTAAAAAATTTGGGTGTTTCGGGCAAAATGTCAAACTTGGGGGTACGGTGGGAATTTTCCGTTTTTAAAATGAGTTTTTTTTTGTCATAAACTACCTTTTATTTATGGTCATTTATGAGCAATTACCTTTCATTATTTTTGGCTTTCAACTACCTTTCATTTCTATTTTTGGCAAAAAAAACTACCAGAAATCTACCTCCGGCGAAAAAAAGTCAGCTTTGCGTCGTTGACTTGTTATTTCTCCATTTTTCACACCTATAATCCATATTTCTCCCTTTATTCACGCGGCAAAGTCTGAAAAAGCTAATCTCCATACCCAACACCTTATCAAAGTCTCTTCTAAGCAACACAAACGCATCAACCATCTCAATCTCTCTCTCCATTTCCGCCGTTACCTTTACTTCCACCTTCACCTTCGCCCTTACATTCCGACAACCTTATGACTATTCATGATTCATCAAATTAATGTTTATCCCAGTCATATTAAAGTCTATCTTTCTCTATTCATGATGAAGATGGTGGGTATAAGAAAAATTAATGAGATAGTTGACAAGTGATCATATGTGTGAATCCTTGATTATTTTCAAATAGTTAACACTAGGAGTTGATTTTGCCCATAATAGATGATTGTTGATGAAAAATAATTTATCGTGTTCAGCTAAATGGCGATGGTGATTTTATTTTCGTGAATTAGAGCTTTGATTCGGCTAAGAGATAGACAAATTAAGGTGATTAATGTTGGTTCAATCAATCTTTTCCGTCTATTATTAGGATTATGAAATAAAGAGTTGGATTCAATATGAAAATGGTAAGTCAACGCCGGAAAGTTGACTTTTATTCGCCGGAGGTGCATTTTTTATAGTTTTTTGCCAAACGAATAAATGATAGGTAGTTGATAGGCAAAAAAAATGAAAGATAGTTGCTCACAAATGACCCTAAATAAAAGGTAGTTTCCGACAAAAAAAAACCCTTAAAATAATGGTCAAAAAATAAATATTTGTCGTTTTGGGTCGAATTTAAAATTATTTATCAAAACTGGTATAACTACTGCACGGTTTCTTTAGACACATGAATATTAGAGATATTTGCTTTTAAAGTATTGGTTTCAACTCATTTTTGATTTGTTGAGGGTTAGTATTGATGATATTTGGTAAGAGGAAAAAGTAAATAGAAAGTTCAACACTTTTAGTCGAATAAAATAATAGATTTTACTTAGATTACTTTGTCACTCTATTTTAGAAATTAAATGTTATAATATCACTATATTCACTAAAAGCATAAATCATGTGAGATTTAAATCAAACATAAAATATGTATTTGTAATAAACTTTCATATTCATATTTTAACTTAATACATCCAAAAATTAAGCCGAGTTTAACCGTTAGACATGAATATACAGTTTTTTTAATAACATATTTTCCAGACTTTTAAATTAAAAGGCCTTACCAAAGAAAATTTAATAAATTTCAAAATATGCACCCTCCGTCGCATTCATTGTTTAGCTTTGATTATAAAATATCTTACAAAGAATAAAAATGGTAAACAAATGACTGAAACAGATGGACTACATACAACAAATTACACATTCTTATTTAAGACCGTATTAACTTTACAAAGCTCCCAAGCCCAATTAAATTAGAGGTAGAAATAATAGAAGATGATGAGATGTCTTAAATTAAGACGGTCTTAAGCAAGACTAACTAACGACAAATACGAGGAGAGTACTTAATCATATTTTAAGTCTTCAAGAAAACAAAAAGTCAATATAATCGTCCAACTCAATGGAGATTTGCGTTGGAATCATTCAAGATTTAACGCATAGACAATTTATGGAGTTATTATTTACTTATTGAATTTGTTACTTGTTCCTTAAAAAGAAATATAACCTGTCATGTCGATTATAACTACTCCGTACTTCAAACAAAAAAAATAGTTCGCTGTACAATTTCAGAAAGTATAACTACTTTTCCCCAAAAAATTGAATTTCAATAAAGCGTATGTCGTTAACAAAAATCGATGGAGTTAATGATAGATGGTGTACAATTTTAAAATTTAAAGGGTACAACGTGAAAAAGCTCACACCACATGCGTACAATGAGAATTATCCCATAATATTATATAATGAATGTAAATATTTTGTTATTATGTTACTTTGATTATTTTTGCACTAATCAATGATTAATTTTTTAATCTTTGACCTTAAAAATCTAACCGGAAATTGTTGTACCCTTCTCTATCTCAGTGAAGGCAAATTCTCATTAAAGACGAATTAAATCCGGCTTCAGCTGAAGACGGGCTTTTTGTGACTAGTTTAACGACAAAATGTAACCATGTGACAAACAACTCATTATACTTTATGAAATAATAATGACTACATTTATCGTTAAATTGGTTACATTTAGTCCGTATTGAGACGTCTTTACTCTTTACTTCTTTAGCCAGATTTACTCAGTCAAATACCATCTTCAATTATTGTATCCTCGTCGCGCCGTTTCTGATCAATCATATTGTATCAACACAAATTGCTACCTCCTTACTTAAAAGGTTTGTCTCTCATCTTTGTATTCTCCAGTCATTTTTTTTTTGATTTTTTTTCGAGCAACTTTATCTCATTAATTTAATCCAATTGCATGTGCAAATCGTTGAAAATCCCTGATATATATTTTTATGGTTATTACATAATTGAGATCCCAAAAGAGCCTGTATTATATTGTTGGTATATATTAATGTTGTTGTTATTGTTATTGTTATTGTTGGCTTAATTTCAGCTAGTTTCATTCCAGCTCGGCTCAATTCAGCTCAATTTAGCTTAGCTTTAGTCAGATTTCTTTAGCTTATTTCTTCACAAAATTAACTCTTACTTCAACTCCATTCACTTCAACTTACATCTATCTAGTTCAGTTAATTTCAGTCTCCATTTAATTCAGTTCAACTTGTTTCAGTCGAAAAGAAGAGGGTCTTAGTCTTTTAGCCTTATACTATTATAGTATTATTATTATTATGCCTCTATGACATATTTTTTATCTTGTGTTTTGAATTTTTTTTGTTTTGAGTTTGGTGTTTTTGGATGGTGGCAATCAGAGGTTATTTAGGAAATTGGTTTTCTATTTAGTTGTATTATTTGAGTTTTTATTTTACTTGAGATCAGGCAACTATTCTCTCTACTTTCTTAATTATAATAATAATGTAATTGGTGTTTCAAAATTATTCTAAACACCTCTAGCTCTAAAAGGTTTATAATTGTTGTCAATTAATAACAAAGTTTGTACCTTTCTACGTCATCTAGTTTCGTGCTGAAATTTTGTCGAGGAGGATTATGAACCTGGGTGGAGTAGCTCATTGGTTTATAAAGTAGATTGCAGTTCTCTATTTTTCCAACGCGGGATAACCTTACATGTGACATCTTCACATTAAAGTAGCTACAAATTTGCTGGGTTAGTGTTGAGCACTTGGAATCCATAAATAAATTGGTTAAATTCAGGAATAAGTGCAAGTACACCATTTAAGGGGGTTGTGAATATGAGGTGTGCATTCAACTGGAGAAAAAGCCTCGGCTTTGACTATACGCTTGTACTGTACAGCTTCCTCTTCCAATCCCGCATTGTCAAACGTTTAAGGCGTTTTTGAATGGTGTTTTCAAAGCATTATGCTCTCCATACATGCAAGAGTCTTTCCTTGACTTGGAACCTATTCATCTTAATGTGTGGTTATATTTTCCTTTAACCCGTCACGGTGTTAGGACTTAAGCATTCACTTCGAGCAACTTCTTAGCTTAGCTTCCCAAGGCGCTTTTCACTTGTGAGACATTGCAAGTCTTGAAGCTTGACGTCAGTCTTAATGTCGACCAAGTTTGTGCTATGCCTGCTTTTAATCTCTCAAACTTGAAAACATTTCACCTCTGTTGTGCGGTTCTCCTTATTGACGGCATCTTTCTGACTAGGCTCATTTCGAGCTGCCCTTCCCTCCAAGACCTTGTAGTAAAAAAGTGTCTGTTGAAGCATGGAGATTTTCATGATTACAATATTGAATTATTCGTCATAGTATAGACCTGACAGATTTGACACACCTGAATCACCGACCTGATCCGACTTCAATGCCATCACGATAGAAAATGATCTAGTCAGAATCGACCCGACCCCCACTGAATGTATCAGTATGACACGTTCATCTGGCTTAGTCATAATCATGAGATATTTATTCTATCATTATTATTCATTTATTTGTGAATTGCCTATGGTAATTATGTGATTGGTGTCTTTTTACCATATTTTTCATCCGTAGGGAAATTTTTCACATTGTAAATGCTTTACAAAATTGTCTGAAGGTGACGGTGGCGAAGTTGGTTACTTATTGATCCCATGGAAAGAAACCTGTCAATCTTTATAAAGGACGAATCACGAAATGTGAAATTCGACGATGAAGAGATTCTTCCTGAGGATCTTTTAGTGGAAATACTGTTAAGATTACCAGTGAGACAGTTACTGCGTTTGAGATGTGTGTGTAAATCATGGTGTGCTCTTATTGACGACGTTAACTTCATCAAGAGACATTATGAGCTTCAATATGCCATATGCAAAGCAGATGGAGATATCCCCTTTATCTGTTGGGGCCCCCAATTTGATATCTTCGACAATAATCTTCAAGTGTGCATTCTCTCTAAACAGTTTGGAGATGTTCCTCTTGATTTAAAACCTGATTTAGTTCGCGATACTGCACCTTCTTTCGCAAGTGCTCCTCATCTAATTAATGAGGGTCTATTTGTTGGCTGTGTGAAAGGTCTGGTGTGCTATATTTGGGGACTACGGGATTTGGGCCTGTGGAATCCAGCCACTCGAGAATTCAAGGCCGTTGCTCCTTGGCTATATAACCCCATTCATTTGTATCAACTTAACTTGATTGGTTTTGGGTTTGATTGCATCTCTAATGATTTTAAAATTGTGCGAGGAAATTGTTCAGATGACGGAATACTTAGCTATGAAGTGTACTCGTTAACCACAAACTCTTGGAAGAGTCTAAGTGAACCGTCAACTTTGGTTCGGCCGTTTAAAGGTCCATTTGCGGAGGCATACTTAAACGGTGTCTGTTATTGGCCTGTTTCTTCTGCTTTGTCCGATACCGCATCAATCCTGTCCTTTAATTTCAGCACTGAAGTTTTTATGGTGTTTAATGAACCACAAAATTCAATTGGTCCTGAGATTAAGTTTGAGCCTGATTGGGCGATTACAGTGTACAAGGAATGCCTCGCGAATGTTGTAAGACGAACTGACTGGGAGAAGGCAGAATGCAGTTTTGACGTCTGGGTTGTGACGGAGTTTGATGATGATTCCGGAGTTCCAAAATCATGGCAACATTTGTTCACAATGGGACCATTTCCTTCGTCTGATGGCTTAGAGTTTGCCAGATTTAGAATGGATGGCGATGTGCTGTTCGCAATCAGGGGTCCAGGTGCTGAGGAAGAGTCCAGCTTGTATAATCTGTCAACTGGAGTGTTCAAAGATTTCGAGTGCTATTTGGGTACGTTTTTCGATTATGTAGAGAGTTTGTTTCCATTATCGAAGAGGCTAGTTCGGAGTTGAAAGCTGGGAGGATCATAATCATCTATTAACAATTGTCTCGAAAAGACAATGAAGGTTATATTACGATCCTAGATTTTACGGATGCTATTTTACAAATTTCAAGTTCCTGGACATCAGTTTTGGATTCTGTTTATTTTTATTTTCTATTCATATTGCTCCGGAGAAAGTTGTAATCCATGTTCGTGAAGCATAAAGCGCAGCGACCAAAGTTACTAAGTGATGAAGGTGTTCTTGAAATGTATATCCTTACTGATGGCCTTCACTGCTGAGACTCTTCAACTGTTTTTTTTATGTTTCAATTTGGTTTAGTTGTATTTTATTTCTGTTGTCCTCTCCGAAGTTACTCAGTGATGAACGAGTTCTTGAAACGTACTGATACGACCCTGTATTATTTGATAAGTTGTATTTTCAAATTGTGCACTTGTTTTTTATCCAGCAAAATGATTAAAGCCCCCTTTTCATTTCTTTTCTAAGTTTCTAACTTGTTTATCTTGCAACTTCCTTAAATACGTTTTAGCTTGTAAACTGGAACTTATCATTGTTATCTGCATTCGTCATTTGGTACTGATTGCATTATGCGTACATATTTATCCAAATATTGCGGTTGTTGTTTGGGTAGTTTTTTCGTTTTTATGTAGAGTTTGTTTCCAGTATCGAAGAAGCTAGTTCGGAATTGAAAGCTGTGAGAATCATAATCTTCTGTTAACAATTGTCGCGAAAAGAAAATGAAGGCTACGTTATTGTCCTAGATTTTACGGATGCTATTTTACAAATTTCAAGTTCCTGACATCAGTTTTGGATGCTGATTATTTTTATTTCCACATCATATTGCTCTGGAGAAGGTTATAATAATAATGTTATATTCCATGGAGTTGGTACTACTTACCATGATTCGTGAATTGTGAAGCATAAATCATCGACCTAAGTTACTAAGTGATGAAGATGTTCTTGAAATGGATATCGTTACAGTCTTACAGATGGCCTTCGGGATGAGACTCTTTAGCTGTTTTATTTTTATTATGGTTCAATTTGGTTTTAGTTGTATTTTCTTTCTGTTGTCCTCTCCAAAGTTACCGAGGGATGGAGTTCTTGAAACGTACGGATACGACTCTGTATTATCCCTATATTCTGGGTTCCACATACACTTGGTGTTAAACAATGTTGTTTTGATTTCGTCGTGGCTTTAACAAATTTTAATGCTGAGAACGCTTTAAGGAAAGCTGGTGTTCTACGAAGAATATTGTTTTCCTTTTAGGAAATCCTAAACTTGAGTTGCTATGATGATGGACATTGTACAACCTGAGTCAGTCAGGTGAAAGTCGTCATTGAGTTTAAGCATCATACCGAAAAAGAACAACATAACAAGTCGGAAACGACAAGATAAAATGAGAGTAGCCATTTTTATTTAAGCAGATAACTGCTACTACATTACATGAAAATTGAAAATCCATACACATGAGAACGATTCAGGCAATACATAATTGCTATTCGGAATTTGGGATGATATAATCAGCCACTACGCTTGTAATGGCATTAATCGGTCCGAATCTCAGATAAAATAGATGGGAGTTTTAGTTGGCCCACCGCCACCAATTGGTCCGCATCCAGAAAGATACTTATCGCGAGGACAGTTAATGGGATTGAATTTTAAATCGACACAAAATACAACCTCATATAGATACTTGTCCTTGTTCTTGTCTCCGACTTTTTCCTTGCACGTTAGTTGTGGAGTGAACTTGAAATAACTGACCAATGCATCGTAGTAAGCCTTAGGCACATATGTTTTCTTCGGTCCAGGAACAATGCCTAAAAATCGATAAAACGCAAAGTTAAATCCCAATTCAAAAACCAAATGCTTAACAAAATCAGTAGTACAAATTGCAGCAGTATTTGCATACCTTTTGCGGCGAAAGCAGTAGTAATACTTTAGTGGATGCGTAAGCATTCTTTTAAGCCCTTTGTGAAGTATTCACACGAACACATGTCTGCGCAACTTCCATGGGTAACCCATTCGTGACCCCAAAACCTGTCGTTTGCTTGGACGTAACTCGGCCAGCAAGACTTCATTTTGTCTTCTATAAGCTGCATATATATCAAAGGTTATATGCAAGCCTTCAAGTTTTGTGACATGCCAAAAAAACAATACACTTACTGAGATAATACTAGAACTAAAAGGTTCCTTTACAGGACAATTGATCTTGCTTTCTCCATTAGGGAAAGATGGCCAGACACCGTGCATAGTAAAAGTTCCAGGCGGGGTTTTAATGCACTTATTAATATGACAGTACGCTTTTGGCCACATCATCACTATACGGTGGAATGCAATGGGAGTATTAGGGGACGGGGGAGGCAGAGGCGGAGGCGGAGGCGAAGCCCGAGGGGCACCTCCATCTGGTGTTGCTAAAAGGAAAATGTATAAACTTGCCAGTATCAATCTCATCATTTTTTAAAACTTACTGTATTTCTTACACTTTTTGTTACTGTGCTTAGGACTTTGAATATCAAGTAATAAGCAATCTCAAAGCTTTATATACATGTTAACTGGTTGGAAAGTCCGTGTAGGTGTTTTAAAACACAAATTCTATTTTGTGACGGACATATCCGTCACAAAGCTTGCGACGGATCAAATACTATCTATCTTAGGTAGATAAGACAAAATCAGAGTACTTAGATAGTAGCATTCAATTTTGTCTTATCTACCCACATGGATAATATTTGACCCGTTATAAGTTTGTGACGGATATATCCATCACAAAAAAGGCTTGCTGGTTTTAAAATGGGTGTTAAACTTTATTTATTAAAATTAATAAAGTCAAATAGTTATAAGTAAATTCCTAACCTCGTTTAATTATATTCTTTTAATATCAAAGATATTTGAATAACTTGTGGTCCAAACTCTCATACTCTCATATTCTTTAAGTTATTTCACATTTGTTTTACACAAATAATTTGTTTTCCACAAATATTTAGTGGTATGATATACGTATGTAAATGAGAGTAAAAGAGAATGTGAGGTCATAAATCATTATAACCATAAACGATAGACAAATCAGAAAAGTAAAAGATCTTAGTGAATTTATCGTTTTAGCAAATGTGCAGTATCTTAGAGAATAGAAGAGAGTATAAATTATAGACATGAAGTGAAAGCATTTTTAAAATAATGCTAACAAATAAAGTATGTATCGTTTTGGTTCGGTTTTGAAAGTATTTATCAAAATGATGTCTACGTAGGTTGATAAAGTGCAATGGATTAATATTGACAGAAGCAAGTTTAGAAAGCATATTTGACTAGCAAAATGATTTGGCGAGTTTGACTAGCAGATTTAGTTAGCAGAATTGTTTTAGATGTGTTTGTTAATTGACAGTTTTAGATTAACCGATTGTTTTAACTCTTTTGTAAAATGATTAATTAGGACATGAATGAATTATATATTTAATATATGTAAGTAAGGTTAGTAATTTTTGAAGGAGTAAAGTAGACAATTTTTTTTCTTCTAATTCACTAACCCAATATGCTCGGAGGAGCAACATATTGGACCTAATATGTAATTAACCAAACGCTCTAAATAAAATATTCGGAAGTCAAACATAATAAATCTCTCCAATATGCTGAAATTTGGCCATTATGCCATTTACCAAACAGAGCCATTGTCTTCTTTCTTTTCAAATGCATTTCAAATTAATTGTCCTCAATCATGTTACTGAAATTTAAGTACAATTTAAATTCTTTTTATATCATCTCCAGTATTATTTAAAATTATTATTAAAATGATTGAAAGATAGTAGTTGTATAAAAAAGCTAAATCATATAAATATATATAAACCGAAAAATAAATAAATTAAAATCATCAAACAAATAATTTATAGAATATTTAAAATGTACTTTTTATTTATCTTTATAAAATCATCACTATATTTGTTTTACAAAAATCAATATAACAAAAATTATGTCATTTTTTTATATAGGCTTCCCAACATTCAATTTTCAGTTGGTCTTGTTTCAAACGGGGCGACCCGTTTTATTGCTTCAGACGGGTCAAACTCTTTCACAAAAGAGCAAGTGGGACAGATTATCCCTCACTTGCTCTTTGTGAGGGAGCTAAAACAATAAGACTGATCTCCCCGTCTGAAACAAGAATTTGTGTTCAATTTTATAATTCGTTCCACTTACACTTGTGTGATATTGATTTCTTTTTTACAAATATAGTGATGATTTTATAACGGAAAATTCCCATGGTACCCTACAATTTTGACATTTTGCCCGAAATACCCAATTTTTTGACCCAAAAAACTTTGAGTGGCCATAACTCGGGTTTACAAACTCGGAAAATGACGATTTTTTTTCAAATTGTTCATCTTTCCGAGAACTACGATTTGAAAAAAGAAATGGCGAGTTCTGAACTCGTGACCAAGAGATATGGCTACTCAAAGTTTGTTCGGTAAAAAAAGCTTTACACTACAAAAACTCCTAGTCACGGAATCCAAATACGTATAAAATGTATATTTTTGCAAAAACTAATTAGTAAGAGGATTACATTTAACATTTTCACATTGATACATAAATCCATAAATAGAGGGAAAAACATGAAAAACTAACATAAAAACATTTATTCTAGTTAGAAATTTGTTAAAATCTTTGTCAACCTTCAATATTTTCTAGATAACAAACGAGTTGGTTTGAATATGTTTTTTATGTGTATGAACATACATGGGTTCACGGTAGCAGTAGATGGACCATTTCTGAACACGGGTTCACTGTAGCATGTAGATGGACCTTAGTCCTTGTAGCAACAAAAACGTGGAATTTGTTTCGATCAATCCTTGTTCACTGAAGCCTGTAGATGTGCCAAAAAAACCCAACAAAAACGTGGATTTTCTTTCATTATAAATCTAGGGAAGACATGATGTCATCCCGAAATTACTAATGGCACACTGAAATTACTAATATTACTCATTTTTGTGAGACAGTAAAATGTAGCATGCCCTTAAACTTACTTTGTATTGGTGTGACATTAACAAAAAGGTAGTGACATTATCATTCTCCTAAATCTATTCGTGCCTCCTCGGGGCCCAACGCATTATTCATTCACTAAAGAGAAAAAAATGCACATAACTTTTTTTTCTTTTACAAAATCGGGGTGACTTTCGAAAAATTAATTAGCTATTATATGGAGAACAACCACTCCAAGAACATCTTCATGCAAAATAGATCGTAGCAAACACATTGGTGATGATTATCATTTTGTTTGTGAACAAGCTGCCCATGGTGGCTTGCAAGTTCGTTATGCGCCCACTCAGTTACAGTTAGTTAGCTGATTTGTTTACTAAGAGTCTTAGTGGTTAGCGTTTTGAACTTTTGGGTTCCAATCTACATGTGATTTCCCTTGCACGGCTACGCTTATGTGAGGCGATGTAATAATGTAATAATAGGCTTTGATTGTATTTTTAACACTTGGTATAAATACATTCTCCTCTTCACTTAGAAGAGTTACCCCCAAATATTACTTTTCATACATATAAATTGTCATTTATCAACGACTGGTTAGGTAAATACTTCCTACATTGGAGAAAGTGAAATTCACGAGAAATTACTTTTTATGTTTTTTGCCCACTAAACAAATCCCAATATTATAACTTTTAACGAATTATAATTCATATGAATTTTGTGGGTACCCAAACAACTAGGCAAAATGGACTTGCCATGTGAGATTAATCGTGCTTAACCTAATACATTGTATATAAGTACGTGTTGTATTATCCTCCATGTTTTGGAGTTACACGTACAACATGCAATTGTCTATTGTTGAAATTGTATGTGAACTCTACAAAGAGTGTTTGTGTGCATTTAATGCTTGTACTAAATGATGCAGCAAAGTCCACCTATTAGGAAAGTTAATATATTGTTGCTGTTATTACGTTTATACTGCTTTATTCTAGCCTAATTTACGGGACTATTGTTTAGTATGTACTCTATTTAAGCCTAGTTTGGGCAAACCTAATAAAACATAAATTCCCCTCTTATCTCTTTAACATGGTATCAGGAATTCCAGGTTTCCCAAAAAAACCCTAAAATCAGCCACCACGAAAATCATCACCGCTGCCATGCCAGGGGATACTACCTCCACCGACCCTCCTAAAATCGATCCTCTCAGCCCCTATTATCTCGGTTCACATGATGTTCCGGGGGCCAAAATATCAAACGTTATTTTACGTCGTGATAACTACGACGCTTGGCAACGATCCATGACTTTTTCTCTCAAATCTCGTCGTAAATTCGGATTCATTGATGGGACCATCAAAAAACCCACAACGGCATTCGACCTTGAGAATTGGGTTGTTGTTAATTGCACACTTATTCAATGGATACGCAATATGATTGATCCGAACTTACTCGATCATATTGATTATCCCGATGATGCCTCTGTTTTGTGCTCCGACATTAAAGGACAGTATGCAGTTATTGACGGCACGATGATTCACGGCCTCAAGACACAGTTGAACAATTGCAAGCAAGCAAAAGGAATGGATGTGACTTCCTATTTCGGGAAGCTTAAGTCTCTATGGGACTCGCTTGTTAAGCATGAACCGCCATTTGCTTGTCGATGTGGCAAATGCGTGTGCGGGATCGCGGAGAAGGCAATCCAGCGTCAAGATAATGAACGGTTGCATCAATTTTTTATGGGACTCGATCACACCCTTTACGGTAATATCCGCTCTTCTCAATTTCAATTGGAACCGTTGCCTTCTCTTACCCGCGCTTATAATCTTGTCCTTCAAGAGGAGCGTTTACGTGCTGAAACCCAACCCAACACCACTGAAGTTGCTATATTTGCAACTTCTTCTTCCGGTAATACTGATTGGAAACTCCTTCGTGATAAGGAGAGAAGTGACAAATTCAAACTTCTCTGTTTTTACTGTGAAACTCGTGGTCACGACGCGGCTAAATGTTTTTTTAAAACTAATCGCTTTCCTGATTGGTGGGGTGAAAGGCCTCGTACTATTGCTGAGTACCGTGTTTACAGGGCTCGTTCTTCAAGCCGTGGACCTGGTGCATTTCCAAGTTCCGGTGGGGCAGGCTCGCACAGCGGCAGTAAAACTGCTTCGGACCCTTCTGTTCGTGCAAATGCACTGCTAATGAACACCTCGTCAAACTCTCTGCTGGACTCGGATCGTTTAATTGGTATGTATAAATGGATTATTGATACGGGTGCTTCTAATCACGTCACAGGAACTTTGTCGTGTTTGGAGGATAAAATTCAAATACCTGGTCGCACTGTTGGTCTTCCGAATGGCCAACAAATTGTGGCTTCCGTAATGGGTTCCGTCTATATTAATGAATTTCTTACTCTCCGAAACGTATTATTTGTTCCTGCTTTGAAGTGTAATTTGATCTCAGTTTCACAGCTCACAATTGATCATATTTATTCTTTTGAGTTTGCTAAAAATACTTGTCTTATTCAGGATCCTTCTTCGAGGAAGACGATTGGAGCAGGTGAACTGAGGGACGGACTGTTTTGGATCGTTGCGGGGGCGAAACCATTGACGGTGCATACGGTGACTGGGCAAGGGAAATTCGACCTTTGGCATAGGCGTCTCGGGCATCCGTCGGATAAAGTGGTCAAGACTATACCCTCTTTTAGTAATTTATTTTCAAATAAAGACAATGTGTGTGATGCTTGTCATTTAGCAAAACACCACCGTGACAGTTTTCTTTCAAACAATAAGCGTGCGTCGGATTTATTTGAGCTAATTCATTGCGACCTTTGGGGTCCTTATCGTACTGTCTCTTCTTGCGGTGCGAAATATTTTTTAACTATTTTGGATGATTATTCCCGTGCCACTTGGGTTTATTTATTGCTTGACAAAACTGAGGTTACGGATATGTTTATGAGTTTTATTCATATGGTTCAAACTCAGTTTTCTAAGACTATAAAAAAATGTGAGAAGCGATAATGGAAGCGAGTTTAATGCTATGGCTGGTTATTTTTTCCAAAATGGTATAAAATTTGAGACATCTTGTGTGGGTACCCCGCAACAAAACGGGAGAGTTGAGCGTAAACACCGCCATATTTTGAATGTCGCCCGGGCTCTCCGTTTTCAAGCCAATTTGCCTAAAACTTTTTGGGGTGAATGTATATTGTCCGCTGTTTATTTAATTAACCGAACACCTTCACCATTGCTTCACAACTCGACTCCATATGAGTGTCTTTATAGGATTGCTCCGTCTTATGAGAATTTGCGGGTGTTTGGTTGTCTTTCATATGCCCATAATCAAAATACTAATGGGGACAAATTTGAGAAGCGAAGTCGTCGTAGTATTTTTGTTGGCTATCCTAGTAATAAAAAAGGATGGAAGCTTTACGACATTGAAACCGAAACCTTCTTTGTATCTCGTGATGTTATTTTTCATGAGTCCGTCTTTCCCTTTGTTACTCCCGATACTTCAGCCCCTTCGCCTCATACACCTGAAACAACCA
The DNA here is from genome assembly GCA_022085475.1 of Heliosperma pusillum. NCBI lineage: Eukaryota > Viridiplantae > Streptophyta > Magnoliopsida > Caryophyllales > Caryophyllaceae > Heliosperma > Heliosperma pusillum. The sequence continues at coordinate 42,889 of JAIUZE010003488.1, read as the reverse complement.
TGGCTGATGAGCCATTTCAGGCCACGGCAGAGCAGCCCCATACCCCCACTGTTGCTGGTTCATGGCCTGCCACGAACCAGGCTGACACTGACCCAGTAGCAGCGTCCTCTCCCACTGAACAGGCTGCATCCGTCACCTTCTCCTCTACCACGGAACCAGCCGCTCCTCTCCTTCCATCAGAAACTGACATGGGTAAAGGTCGACGATTGAAATTTCCTAATTCCCGACTCTCGGGTTATGTACTTGACACCGCAACCAATCCGTCTCCTCCCTCCAGCACACCTAGCTCTCCAACGTCATCCTCAGGTACACCCTATACCCTTGCTAATTATGTCAATTGCAAATATTTTTCTGCCAAGCAACGTGATTTCCTTGCAGCTATAACAGCTGACATGGAACCCCCGTCTTTTAAAGACGCCATTCGTGATCCTAATTGGTGTGATGCAATGCAACAAGAGATTGCTGCTCTTGAGCGGAATGGTACATGGGAATTGGTCGAGCCTCCATCTGATAAAAAAGCACTTGGGTGTCGATGGGTGTACAGAATTAAGTATAAGTCTGATGGTACCGTTGAACGTTTCAAAGCCCGCCTTGTAGTCTTTGGGAATCACCAAGTCCAGGGGCTTGACTATGGAGAGACCTTTGCTCCGATCGTCAAAATGGGTACAATTCGTGCTTTCCTCGCCGTGGCTGCAATTAAAAAATGGGAGCTACACCAAATGGATGTCCATAATGCATTTTTACATGGTGACCTCGCCGAAGAAGTTTATATGCGCCTCCCTCCAGGTTTCAGTCGTGGGAAGGAAGGTAAAGTATGTCGACTCAAAAAATCATTATATGGTCTCCGGCAAGCTCCAAGGTGTTGGTTTGCTAAGCTCACTTCCGCTCTCAAGGTATATGGTTTCAAACAGTCTTACTCAGATTATTCATTATTTTCTTACTCGCATGACCAAGTTCGTCTTTTTATTCTCATTTATGTGGATGACTTAGTCATTGCTGGTAACGATTCTTCCGCTGTTGCAAAATTTAAAGAGTATCTAGGGAACTGTTTCCATATGAAAGATTTGGGTCCCCTAAAATATTTTCTGGGTCTTGAAGTCTCTCGAAGCGGCGAAGGCATTTATATTTCACAGCGCAAATATGCGCTTGACATCATTTCTGAAACTGGCTTACTTGGGTCCAAGCCCGCTACTACTCCCATCGAGCAAAATCATAAGTTGGCCGAAGCTACTGGTGATATTCTCTCCGATATTGAGTCATATAGGCGGTTAGTGGGTCGGCTTGTTTATCTATCTGTCACTCGGCCTGACCTATCTTACGCAGTCCATATATTGTCTCGCTTCTTGAACCAGCCACGCACTGAGCACATGACCGCTGCACTTCGGGTTGTTCGGTATCTCAAAGGGAGTCCGGGTCAAGGCCTGCTTCTACGAGCCGATAGCTCTCTCTCTATATCCGGGTGGTGTGACTCTGATTGGGGTACGTGTCCTGACTCTCGTCGCTCCATCACCGGTTGGTATATTTTCCTTGGAGGATCACCCATCTCGTGGAAAACCTGTAAACAACACACCGTGTCTTTGTCTTCTGCTGAAGCCGAATATCGGGCTATGGCAAATATTGTGTGTGAGTTAAAATGGCTGAAGGGGCTCTTTTTGGATTTGGGGGTCACTTTTTCTCAGCCCATGTCCGTTTTTTCAGACAGTGAATCCGCTCTCCAACTCGGTCACAATCCCGTATTCCACGAACGCACGAAACATATTGAGATTGATTGCCATTTCGTGCGTGACGCTATTACTGAAGGTTTGATAGTGGCCTCTCATGTTTCCACCACTAATCAGTTGGCTGATATCCTCACTAAGGCTCTTGGGGCACCGCAATTTCTCGCTCTTCTCGGCAAGCTGGGCACTCTTGATCTCCATGCTCCAGCTTGAGGGGGGTATTAGGAAAGTTAATATATTGTTGCTGTTATTACGTTTATACTGCTTTATTCTAGCCTAATTTACGGGACTATTGTTTAGTATGTACTCTATTTAAGCCTAGTTTGGGCAAACCTAATACAACATAAATTCCCCTCTTATCTCTTTAACACCACCAAGGTTGGCTATGATATGTAGCATGTGGAAAATGTTACACTTTGTACAGAGAACAACAAAGTGATAGGATGTTGATCATTTGCTATAAAAGGAGAAGTAGTAGCTAAGTTCTTCTCATCCCTCAATCCTCATAAATCAGTGAGTTATAAGTGTAATAATAAGAGCGGTCTTAAGTCTCTTGTATATATTACTCTTATTGTAATACTTGGAGTGTGATCAATAAAATCCTAGTGCAACCACAGTAAGGACGTAGCCATTTTGGTGAACCTCGTTATATTTTGTGTCCCTTTTATTCTTGTCTTTATTGTGTGTGTGGTCATATTTTATATCCCTACGAAAATTCCCTACAAACTAGTATCAGAGCCCGGTTGGGCGAGTAAGGGTGAGGGAAGAGTGAACCACAAAATTCGCAATAATGGAAGGAGGTAAAGTCATGTTCGATAAATTCGACGGGAAAGATTTTGCTTTCTGGAAAATGCAGATAACCGATTATTTGTATTCAAAGAATATGCATCTCCCATTGGAAGGCTCTAAGCCGGATTCCATGGAGAAGGCTGAGTGGGAAAAATTGGATGGGCAAGCACTTGGTGTGGTCCGATTGACGCTGGCTCGAAATGTTGCATTTAATGTCATGAGTGCGGCGACGACGGTTGAACTGATGAATGCCCTGGAGAACATGTATGAGAAACCATCTGCTACAAATAAGGTATTCCTTATGCGTAGACTATTTGGTTTACAGATGCATGAAGGAACCACAATGGCGGATCATAATAATGATTATAATGTGATCACGAGGCAGCTTAGCTCAGTAAAAATAGATTTTGATGACGAGATAAAAGCCTTAATTTTGTTATCCACGTTACCTAGTAGTTGAGATACTATTGTCACTGCAATTAGTAGTTCGCAAGGACAAGGCTCAAGTTTGATGAGGTACGAGATCTAATTCTGAGTGAAAGTATTCGCAAGAGAGAATTAGGTGAAACCTCGGGAGTCAACGATGGGAGTGGTTTAGTTGCAGAGGGTAGAGGGAGGAAAAATTATAGAAGTGGTCATCGTGGAAGATCTAAGTCACAAGTGAAAGGTGGCCCGACTTGTTGGGATTGTGGTGAGAATGGTCATGTCAAGAGGGATTGTGTGAATCCCAGGAAAAACCAAGACCGACGTAATTATGAGGATGGTAGTACGGCGATAGTTGTTGAGAGTGAGGGTGATCTTTTGGCTGTGAGTATCGAAGATCCGATGGAGTCTTGGGTGTTAGACTCTGGTGTGTCATTTCACGCTACCCCATGTAGAAATTCCTTTCATAAATTTGTTGGTGGAAGGTGTGGTACGACTTACTTGGCGAATGGTAAGGCTATGCCAATTATGGGAAGAGGTGATGTAAAAATCCGGACCCCGACTGGGGGTAGGTGGGAGCTTACGGATGTCATGTTCATCCCGAACTTGAAAAAAAAATTGATATCTGTTGGAAAGCTCGATGAAGCAGGCTACAAAATTGTCTTTGAGGGAAGTTCCTGGAAAATAGTCAAGGAAGCGATGGTAGTAGCTCGTGGGACTAAGAGTGGAACTTTGTACATCACTGCAGGGTGTAGTGACATGAGTAGAGTAGCTGCGCGAGGGATGAAGTATAAAGTTGTTTCACGAAACTTGTCGCGGGATCCAAAAACTATGCATAGTGGGCCTTACACTAAGCATCGTGTGAGTAAAGTCGGTGGCTTGAAGGCGGGAGGTGGTCCGAGAACGCACAAGGTGAAACTGGCACGCTGGGATGTGTGCGGAAATTCAAGGAGTTCCAAGGAGGCACGAAAGGGTATTTCGTTCAGGTCGGAGTGCACGCCCCGAGGAGCGATGGGTGAAACCCGACATGTATGGTTGCCGTTGGGAACAGACTTGGATGACAAAGGGTCAAGGTTGGACAATACCTTGATTGGGCTTTTGCAGTCGGCATGAGCGGAGACGCGGTAGTATTAAGAGGATCGATGAATGAGGTGTTTTTAGTGGTACTTCAAAAAATGTCGGAGGTGGAAGATTGTTGTATTATCCTCCCTGTTTTGGAGTTACACGTATAACATGCAATTGTCTATTGTTGAAAATGTATGTGAACACTACAAAGAGTGTTTGTGTGCATTTAATGCTTGGACTAAATGATGCAGCAAAGTCCACCAAGGTTGGCTATGATATGTAGCATGTGGAAAATGTTACACTTTGTACAGAGAACAACAAAGTGATAGGATGCTGATCATTTACTATAAAAGGAGAAGTAGTAGCTAAGTTCTTCTCATCCCTCAATCCTCATAAATCAGTGAGTTATAAGTGTAATAATAAGAGCGGTCTTAAGTCTCTTGTATATATTACTCTTATTGTAATACTTGGAGTGTGATCAATAAAATCCTAGTGCAACCGCAGTGAGGACGTAGCCATTTTGGTGAACCTCGTTATATTTTGTGTCCCTTTTATTCTTGTCTTTATTATTGTGTGTGTGGTCATATTTTATATCCCTACGAAAATTCTCTACAGTACGTATAAATTGTTAATTTATATTAACAAAATAAGATATAAAAGATATTGATAAATTAATCCTAAACTATATCTAATATTTCTAAAAATGTGAAAACTAATCTATCTCTTTCGCCTACCCAGCTGATTTCCATTGCCGCTGTTAGAACATGCAAACGTGTCGGACCATACCCAAACGAAGGAGAGGTGGACCACCTGACAACACAAGGGAGATTCCATCCTATAAAAGCAATTGACAATATATAGAAGAAGTAGACCCTTGGTTAGACCTGGCAAAAGCAACCCGACCCGATTGACCCGACCCGAATGACCCGACCCGTGACCCGAAATTAACCCGAACTACAACACCCGAATGTGACCCAAAACCCGATTGGACCCGACCCGACCCGAACATGACCCGATCTTTCTTGACCCGTAACTGACCCGACCCGAAAATAACCCGATTCAAAATCACTCAACCCGGAAATGACCCGACAAAACATAGCATTAATTGAATCAAAAAGACTTAAAATGGCCTTTTGTATCTTATTCTTTGACCCGAAAATGACCCGACCCGAAATAACCCGACCCGCTTGACCCGAAACGGACCCGCCAACAAACCCGAAACTAACCCGAAACCCGAAATGACCCGACCCGACCCAAATTAACCCGAAATCAACGAAAGACCCAAACTGACCCGACCCGAAGTGGCCCGACCCGAACCCGATCCGATTGACCCGTTTGCCAGGTCTACCCTTGGTTATAAAGTGATACAAACTCTCTTTATCCAACAATGTGGGATACTCACATGTGAGTTTTATATTCCAACACGCCCCTCACATTTGAGATCCCCATCGAATCCCAAGGTGAAACCATGGGAGCGCACATGCGTGAGAATTAACGAATCCTTAAAGAGGCGGTCCTCCATCGGTGGTATAATTTGATCCCAGTATAAATCTGAAACCCGAAACCTTGAGCTCTAATACCATCTTAGAACATGCAAACGGGTCGGGCCATACCCAAACGAAGTAGAGACGGACCACCTGATAATACAAGCAGGGAGGTTCCATCCTAAAACCAATTGACAATAAGAGGAGTACCGCCCTTGGTTATAAAATTATACAATCTCTCTTTCTCCAATAATGTAGGATATTCACAGGTGGATTTTATATTCCAAACTAAGATACATGAAGAAGAAAACCATTGATGTACTAGCAAAGTAGCAAGTGAACGCCATAAATATGTTCTAAATAACTTATAATATTGGATTGTTTACAATCTTCACATCATAACTTTTATTAAATCATATTTCAAGAAATTTGGTTTGATGATCTTCATTGAACAATGAGCCATTCATGCCCATCTCTGATGATATATAATGGAGTGATAACCACGTAGTTTTTTTTTAGTTATTTCTCAGACGGAATTTTATTGTGGAACTAATAATATTAGTTAAAGTATCTAAATTGCCCTTTACTATTATTTGGTTTGAAATACAAAACTAGTTTTACACCCGTGCAAAAAATGCACGGATCATAATAGTCGTTGTTATCCTAAGATACATGTGTATATAAATTGTGTGTCATTAAGTGTTCAATTTCATGAGTCTGTGACAATATAAATTGGTCAAAATATAGTGAATTGGTCCTCTTATTCAAATGTTAAATCTATACTATGGTTTATTGCGTTTGTAATAATACAGTATTATAAAACGAAATTTGGGAAAATTTGAATTAATATTTTTCGTTTTTACTTTTGCATTAATATTTTTTCGTTTTTTTTTCAAGTAAATACTTATGCTTTTGTCAGATTTTGTTTAGTTCAAGTAAATACTTCTGCATTAATATTTTTTGTTTGTACTTGTTATCATTTTTTTGGTAGTTTATGTCATTTTTCACTTTTCTATTTATTAGTTTTAAGCCCGTGCAAAATTGCACAAGTATTATTTAAAGATTATGTTATAATGTTTATAGTCTAAGATAACCGTAAGAAAGAATTAAGATTTTACTTAAATCAATATTATAAGTTAAGGGTCAAATTCATAATTAAGTACTTAATAGTTATTTCGTAAAAGTTAAAAAGGACAAACTTATTTCTATAAGTTAATTGTAGTAAAAAAAACTTAAGAAAATGACATTAATGTCGACCCGTGCAATCACACGGGCATTAAATCTAGTTTATGATAAAGATAACTTTCATGTCTTAAATGAACAAACTAATAGAATGTGATATTTTTGTAACGGAATTTTCAATGTACAAATAAAAATCAATGAATTCAAATTTTATTTACTTTAATAAATTATATTAGTGAAAAGTAAAGGTAAATAAATGACTGAGATGGAGGAAGTAAAACATAGACCGAAAACAATTTTTTTTTATTTTTTATTATTTAACATTTAGTATATGTTTAATAACTTATTAATTTATAACATTGACAAATTTATTTTTGTCATGTCCAAGTAACCAACATTTATCTTACTCACATTAAAAGAAAAATATCTCAATTACATTATGTTTAAAAAGAATTAACCCAAATTTGGAGATAGATTTGGCCTCCAATAAATATTTGATATTTGATTTTATATTAGAAAAAAAATTAGTATACAACAAAACCCAACCCAAAAGGTCTTATGAATCTCAATTAAAATATCAACCCAAAAATATAAATTTAAGATAAAACCCCTAAAATTTGATCTCCCATCCGCCGACCCCCTCTATCAATTTCTCTTCTTCATTTTTCCCTTCCTAATTTCCTATACCCTAAACGTCTCACCTCAGTCACATATTTTGCCCCTCTCATCAGTCCTTCTCACCTGACTCCCTCATACTCTATTTACATCCTAAATGCCCAAAATATGTATTGGCCATAATAAAAGAAAAATCTCCCTTTAATTTTCCTCACATCTTCAATTTGCATCAATATATGTTCTCTATAAGACCCTCTATATGCGAATTTAATGGATTTCATGTAAGTATTAGAGTGATATAATCTGAAAAAATTTATGCAAGTATAATCCGAAGCTTACATATGGATTTTTTTAATATGAACTTGGATGTATTTCAATTGCATATTTTTTTAATTAAACTTTTTTTATGTAAATATATTTTTCGTTATATGATCTATTGTACTATTTGTTATGTTTTGTTAATAATTATATAATTATTATGGTGCTTTGAAAAAAAATCAATTAAGTTTGAAAAGATTCATCAGTATTTTTTTTTTGGCCGAAATTCCAGCTGTTCAGTTTTTTTTGTTGAGAAAATCATTTTTTTATGTTCCATTATAATTATTATTGTGAGATTATAGTTAAATTTAGTAGCTAACATATTCCTGAAGAATAAGATAGATTTAATGGTTTGTGTTTCATCGGTAGATTATTAATAAATCAGAAAAACTAATGCAAAGTCGATATTAATAATTAATTCCATTATTTTTTTCATTATTTTTTTCAGAAAAATTAATGCAAAGTCATTATTTTTTTCAGAAAAACTAATGCAAAGTCGATAATTAATAAACTAATGCAAAGTCCAAAAACATTCGAAGAACATAGTCTAAATAAATCAGAAAAAAAGAAGAGGAGAGAGGTTAATTAAAGTTTTTGTTTTGATGTGGGGCCCACTAATCCTGAAATCCAGCAGCCAATAGGAATGCTCTAAATGTTTCAGGATTAGTATATAGTAGATAGTTAATCAAATTACAATTTTATATACCTAGTGTCGTTATCTCATTCTCCTATATAAAGTGGGGTTTATTTATGTTCGCTTTTTCATCCGTTTGTTGTTTCATCAATTGTTGTTACCTCTATTATTTTGCAGTTTATCACCATGTTTGAAAAATAAGGCTGAAAAATAAATAGGTCCAAAAAGAGAAGTGGAGGGAAAATAATATAAATGAAGTGGAGGGAAATTAAAATGGGATTGGTATACTGCCAGTATAAGGAGTTAGGCCCTATTCTTTTCGGCTGAAATGAGCTGAAATGAGTTAAATGAAGGTGAACTTAATTGAACTAAATTGAATAGAGCCGAGTTGTAGTGAATGGAATTGAAGTAAGACTTAATTTTGTGAAGAGATTAATTGAAAAGAATTTGCAAAAAACAAAATTAAAGTACGTTGAATAAAGCCGAGCCGAAATAAAACGAGCTGAAATTAAGCTGGAAAGAAGAGGGCCTTAGTGAAATAATAAGCATAAGGGAGGGAGGTTTAAATAGGTCCAGGTCAGTATGGAGAGTTAGCCACATCACACACTTAGACATCCAAATTTGACAGATAGCAGAGTAAAGGTCATGCTCATTAGCTTATATGGAGTACAAGGTTATCATTGAGGGTTAAAAGAAATTTAGGGTTACTCTGTAAAATCCGAAAAAAACACAAAATTACTTTATAAAAAAACTCATTTTTAAATCGAATTCGAAGTTCATGGTTGATATAAGAGTGATCTTATATATCCTTAAGCGGCATACTTCTTATTCTCATGTACATATCTCATTATGAAAACTAAACTGTCCAACTGAAAGTATGGAAACAGAAAATGTTCAAATGATAGCATTGTAAATCCAATTGAAGAGAAAGTTTAGCACTTCTAGACAACATTCCTCCAAAGTACAAACATAACAACAAATAATTAACTAGACTAAAATATGTTTATCATGATAATTAATGCTTTTATTTGTATCAATTTACTAATGATACATGTTTATTTAGTCTCCATTTCTCCATCAAGAAACCCTGCAGAAAAATCAAATAGCCTTGTAAGAAATCTTAATGCCGCAACGTAATCGAGTTCAACAAGCTATAAAATCTTTAAACCGAATCTGAGCTCAAGTAAAGCTAACTTGTGCTTGTTTTATTTTAATTTCTCCAAGATTATATTAATATATTTCATTTGAAATTATGTTAACCCATGAATCAAATAAAACAATCTCGATTCGAGATTAATTCATATTTTAAAAGTTTGATGAGTTTTGAACTCCCTTTGGACCGGACTTAAACTCAAACTCCATTCAACTCGATCTTTTATATTCTTACCTATCACCTTCAGTGGTGTTTCCACAATTCCACCTATACCACAGTGGGGTCTCAAGACTCCACAATTTTTCGAACAATGGACATTTTTTGCTATTAAGTTTATTTGAATTGAATTTTATTTTTCGTTTTTTACACCCTATACTCAATCGATTATGCATGGGGGCCATGCAGAATATCGAAATTTTCACAAAAGAAAGAAAAACTTACTGAGAACAATTGAAAGAACTGTTTGTAACAGGAGGCAATTTAATCTTCAAACCACATTGCTTAGGAAGATCAGAAACCAAAGTCTCGTCGACGGTACCGCCAACATAAGGCAACATAGACTCAAGACATTGACAAACTGCTTGCCTATTTTTCTTACCTTTTCCATACTTGTTATATGTTGCTTTAGCTCCTTGACAACAATTTTCAGAAGGTGAGGTTTGTTGTTTGTTAAGGTATGATAAACATGGGGTAAGTTGTTGAATTACCATGTTACATGGTATTGACTGCCCTTGCCCTTTTATGTTATTGGTAAAAAAAACTAGGGTTAAAATGAGGAATACTATAAGGTAATTCCTCACCATTTTTTGTTTTAAAGTTTATTTTGTGTTTGTTTAATTAATGAAATATTTTTGGGTTTAATTAGTGTGAATTTATAGGGTGGAATTGAAGTTGCTAGAGAAAAGGTAGCATATTAATATATTGGTTATAATCATGTAAATATGATGAGTTCATGATATGAAGGAGATAGTTGAGATGTTATAGGTCGTCACACATTTAAGCCTAGTTTAATAAACGACTCAAAGTGGGTGGTAAAGATAAGCCATGTTTACAGGGAAGCCAATCGAGCGAGCGATTGGCTAGCAAATCAAGGAGTGTTCTCAAGCACGATCCCAACTTTTCTAAATAGCCCACCGATGGAGCTTATGTCTATAATCTGAGAGGATATTTATGGGGTGGCATTGCCCCGCCACCCCGGTTTATTTCAGTTTAATTTCGGGTTTTCCCTCCCATTGTACCAGAAAAAACACATTTGTGCCTAGTTTGATGAAACTGCATCAATATAGAATAAAATTAGCAGTATATATAGTTAAGTCTATATTATGTACGGAGTACAATACTAATCTTAGGAAGAAGTAGTGAAGGCGACAAATAAGAGTATTTTTCCGGCTATTTTAGAAGTTTGTTGATGAGCATTATTATGAAAAAAAATTATAAGGAGTAATTTGATTACAATATCTTTTTTTAATTTGGTAATCGTAAAATAAATCCTTATATATTTGGTTAAATGTCACTTATTTTAGTAAAACTACACTAATTTGATATAGTTGCTAGTCGTACATCGCAAAATAGAACAAAATGCACTAAAATAACGATTTCATTTTAAGGTGTCGGAAACTTTACGCACATGTGACAGTGACAACACATCGGCGGGTAAATTCCAAAATGTTAAAAAGTAAATAAAAATGACTATCCAAATTGTAATATTAACTTCAAGTTGGTTGAAATTTTAGTTACAAACTTACAACATGTGTTTTAGAAGTAGCTTAAAGTTTGTTGAAATTTAGTTAGTAACAGAAGTTTAAAATAAATATTCGTAAAATGTTAAAAGATATAATCGATACAATTGAAATATCCTAATATATAGAAGTAGAGTTAATAGAATTTAGGTTGCAAAATTGATTACAACTTGGATCTCAAATATGTTTTAATTATTTGGTTCACAACTCACAACCTATTTTGGTCCTCGGGTGACACATTGGTACGAAGCACAAATATAAACAAACATGTTTAAAACGTTGTAAGTTGATATAATAGCGCTTATAGATAACCTTCAATCTAATTGTACCAATTTTACCCATGTTAACTTTGTTAACTCACCAAATAGGACAAGGACAAATTCACTCCTTTATATAAAAGTTTTACCTTAATTACATATTTACATATACAAAATACGATTTTATAAAGCGATTTTACCCTAACATATCTTATATAGAACTCTCACTTTATTTATTTTACATTTCAATTTGTTTTATGTGCTCACTATATATATAAAACAACTCATTTCTGATTACAGATAACGGAACATGTCAAGGATACAATTGTCAAAACTCAAAACTTTGAAACAAAATGAACTAGTAACCATTCCCTTTATTTAAACCATTTATTTACTTTTGTTGTACTTTGTGAGGGGTATTTAATCGTTATTCTACCCTCTGACATGTCAACCAGTGTTTTGAAAAAGGGCAGCTACCTCCGTACTAGTAAGTATTAACTAATGTAATGAAATGAGTGAGCAATTTTCAGGTTATTTAGGCCGGCTAGGCTGGGCCAAAGAGGGCCAATCATATTGGGTTTGAGTTCTGCTGGGTCAACAACAAGTTCGAGTTGATTACGGTTCATGTCGGGTCATTGTTAGGTCAGGTAATAACTGAGTGATAATTCAGTTCCTAATCAGATTATAAACATATATTTTATCTTAATTTAATTTATAGTTTCATACTGAAACAATTTAGAAATGTATTTATTTTAGTTTTAAGCTTAAATTTTTACAAGATGTATATCATTTATTCATTTCAATCTTATTTGAACCAACATTAAGCTAATGTTGGTATCGGGTCAAATATGGGCTGTGTTAATATTGGGTCACAGGTGGATCGGGTTCAAGTTAAGACAAATAAGTTAATTTTAAGCTATCAGTTACGGTTCACCCAATTTTCGGGTTCTCTCGAATCGAGTCGGCTTTTTCCAGCTCAACTCCCAGCCAATGATCCAAGAAAGCTGTGGCGGGAAATATGCTTACCCTATCAGTTTCCGTAACAACGCCCTTAACACTATCAATTCAACAACGCCACCATCTGGTATTATCACGTCCTTATTTTTTTCCATTTACTTTATGTTTTATTTTTGTATTTCTACTCGTAATATCTAGGGTTTCACTTGAAATTGTTGCGATTTTCTTACAATCGTCTGAGAAATTAAATTTGCAGTAATAGTTCTTTATTGGCTGAATGCAGTTACAATGTAGTCAATTATTATACTAGTTTTTTGGTTTTTATGTGTATTGATTGATATGATTACGATGTTTCCAATTGTTTCTTCAACTATTGAGGCTTTTTAATCGTTGAAGTGATTTGCTGTGATTCGACGAAAGCTTAGACTATCAAGTGATTTGTTATAGATGTTATTGAATTGATTTACATGAGATATTTCAGAATTTGATGATTTGCACTAACTCTCGGAGTTGTCATTTATGCAAGGTTTGTGATTTAGGATTGTAATTATGTCCGATATTTTTACTGTCACTTTGCTTAGTTTCCGAGAATTTTGTGCAAATGTAAACTATTTTTTCCCTGTGGTAGGAGGTTTGGTTCGTTTTCGGAGTGTGAGGTTTGATTGTTGGATTGAGAGTTCATTCCTTTTAAGGTTTGAGCAAGTTGATTATCTGTTCCAACCCGGTTAAACTTTATATACATGCTACCTTGCAGTGTTTGGCGTTTGTGTGGCAGTTCATTGAAAGTGAGACTCGTTTTGTAGCTTAAAGCGCCTTTGTTGAATAATGCCTTGAATCGGTTTAATTGCCACTTCGAGTGACAATGCGGGGGTCTCGCTGCCCGGTCAGCGAGTCGGGGTCCAGGGGTGAAACGCCCTGGTGGGGGCTCGGGGGCAACGCCCCCGAAACCTAAACGGTATCCGTTAATCTGTTTGGGCTAGGGTTTCTGTCTTGGGCCTATGGTCTGTTTTGGGCCTTTCTAGGTTTTCTGTATTAGGTCTTAGAGAGTACTATATAAACTCTCTAAGCCTAACCCTAGCAGTTATCATATCATAACTCTGAATCTGAAAAACTCTGTAACTCCTCAACATTAATAAAACTCTCCTCCCTTCTGCCCTGTGGACGTAGCTAACACACCGTTAGTGAACCACGTAAATCTGTGTGTTGTCGTCTTTACTGTTCTTTATTTGTTCTTTTTCGTTTCTGTCATAACAGCCTTGAACTTAATACTTGATTTTACTGACTTAAATCAACTTATTTTTAATGTCCTCGAGATACTGATATTGCAGAATTCTCGACCAGATTGTATCTAGTGTTCCTGTACGTTTGAGATGCCGTTTTCTGGGTCCTTTATCTCTTCTGTTTCACACTTTTCACCCTGTTAAATCAGTCTCGTGTATATTTTGTTAACTTCTGACTTAGTAAGGGCTTATTCTATGTTGAACACAGTCGAATCTTGATTGAGGGGTTGGAAAATAAATTTTTGATTGCAGAGGAAAGTAAATGTGCCTTTAGAGCTAGGAAACCTGTCATTATTAGCTGAAATAGATTATTGATTGCAGAGGGAAGGTTAACTCACATTCGCGATACCTTCTCGTGTCAGTGTGATGGAATCACTTGAAAATAGTTTGGTCCTAGGTGGTGTTTACTTGTTCTGGTGATGGTAATGAGACATGATGCAAAGAGATACAGAATAACTTGATTTGCAGCAACTACATATTAAAAATTTTGGAACATTTCTCAGGAACCCAAGCTAAGGGTATGAAATTACACTCGATTACTCGAAGAAACTCATAGGTGACAGACTGACAGGACATTGTTCCCAGTGAGTTGGGTATCTCAACAGAAACTCATAGACGCCCAAAGATTACTTTTGTGACACATAGATGCCCAGTTAACTGTCGAAGAGTGTTTTAATCAAGTTCCCTTACTAAAGGGAATATCAAGAATGGATAGATGCACTACTTTGTTGCTTTGCACATGGTTGCCTAATTTGATATAAATAAGTAATACCCAATGCGTGATGCACTCTAATAGAGCGTCTAGTATTTACTTATATACATTTGAAGTAAACGCCATGATAGACTATGTCCTGTTTGCAACCTGCTACATCCCTGAAAACTCATTCGATAATTTTCAAGTGATTCTGCCATAGTGACCCAAGGTGTCTTTGGCGCGAGTTATAACTTTTCATTTTGGTATCATGGGACCTACTTAGCCGACTGTGTTAGAATGAGTTGGCGCGGTCAACTCAATCTTATAGACAACCCATGTCTAGTTTTGTGCTACATTGATTCGCGGTTCAATAGTCTAACAGTGTTTGGCTAAAATGGTTAGTAACACATTTTAATTAATTGATATGAGACCATTTGACACGACCACAACCGTTGTACACCTCTAAGAACTCATCTTATAATTTTCACATGATTCCGCCACAGTGACCTGTGAAAGTGTCTTGGGCATGAATTATAACCTTCAATTTCGTATTCTTGGACCACTACTCTCAGGTGCCTCTGTCATAATGAGCATTTTTTGATTGGTTATGATGACTATCTTTCTTATTTATCGCATGGACCAACGCTCATTTAACTGCTCTCGTACTGTATTTGTTGGATTTTTTTTGGCTATGTGAGTCTTAGATGGTTCCTGCAGTAAGAATCTCAATGTTTATGTTGGTTTTGTAGATTTGGAGCTCTGGACTAAGAGAATTTTTTAGGAGTGATAGCGGGAATTCCAAATTTGGCTACTTCTTTTTGAAACTACAACCAAATAAGGACGTGGAATATGTGGAGAACTCATGCTATTGTAATTTCAGAGGTACATACTGAACTTCTGAATCGTTCTGATTGGTCATATCCAGATCAACATATTGATGTAGAAGAGATGGTCACGGTCTTATAGAAGTGAGGATTTGTTTCACAGAGAAGTGAGAGAACATTGTTGTCTTGACTCCTCTGAATTATTCTGTGTCCTTTGTATCCTCCCTCATGTTACGCGTGGGTCAAATGTGGTAAAAAATCAAGATACGAGAGTCATGATGGCAGATTTGAAGCTTGGGTACTGTCTCTTAGCTTGGCGGGTTTGTGCGCCCACTTCAGACAGCAATTAGGCCATGCTCCTTAACGAGGAGTTGTGAAGCCGCCTTAGCTGTTATGATCCAGGTTACTACAAATTTTAACTGGTTTAGTAGCACAGTTTTTTTCCTTGACAAGGATGATTCATCTGCTGAGTCTGAGAATCAAGTGAAGTAAAAGAAAGGAAGAAGATTGCAGAGACAGGAGCAAGACTCATTTTAATCAATACACTTGGTCACATTGAAATATAAGAGGTTCCATGTAATCGCCTTGAGACAGGAAATTTCTTGGTATGTCCATCTTCCATTTTACTGTTCAAATAAGTGGTATCGTGTTAATGTTCATATAATGTTGACTTTGACATTGTACCCTTTTCGGACGAGTTATGATAATTGGGAGGATAATACACCTGCATATGTTTACATACTACCCCCCTCGAAAATATCAAATACAAACACCGTTGCCAAAAGTGAGCACCATCATAGACCTCTTTAAGCTTGTTTTGCTAAATAAAAATGATTGATGACTCGTCGAATTTCAGATCGCTTTCTGCTCGGATGGTCCCTTGATTTTTGATTTCATGTTTGCTTGTTTTCCGGCAGTTGATGACCGCCAATAATGAGTCAGAATACTTTACTTGACAATATGTTTGCAACAGTGACGAATTTTGACATTTTGTTATGTTCCTTGACATCTACATGTGTGTGTTTCTTAAGTTGGCGTCAATCTTTTGAAGATGTCCCTTTTTATTTGGAGCTGGTTCTTGTACGTTCTATTTGTGTGCATCTGAGATATCTGTAAGACAACAAGATCTGGACATTTTACCAAACGAAAAGGGGAGGAGGATTATATTATAATTGGAAAGAATGTCATAGTGGGTAAGATAATTAGATATCCATATCGCTTAGTTGTCCAACTCCATGTGGTTTGGTTTGCCTTGTCTCCTGTGTCAACTTCTACTTCGCGAAATCCAAGTTTACCGTTATGTTACTGTACATATTGTCTATATGTGTTTCTTAGCATTATATTATACGTAGTAGTTCAAACTTGCAGCAATGATATAGTATATTTGTTCTTATGTATTTCAAGGTTGCATGGAGTGTAGTAGCTTTCCCTCAAGTCTGGGAAATGATCACTATAGCTTGTTGTTGAATGATTTATATGGAACTTGGAAAACACTAGTACAACTGTGGGCTATTCGACTTTCTTGGAACCTTGTCAAATTTTCTCTTAAAACTTCTTATGTTATATCTCTATTGCTTGTTACTAGGTGCTAGTGAACAGAGGAATACATGTACTCGTATTATTTTGTGAGTTAGTGAGAGTGAAGATAATGTCGAGGCTTTGAAGGCAATGGTAGATAGAAAGCGCTGTAGTATTCCTTGCTCGATGCCTAGATAAAACTTAATCTCAGTTTTACGTCTTTTCTGCCTAGGCTTGGTCATTACACTGCATGAAATGCTAAGAACACTGAAATACTACATCTCTGGTTAAGTGTTTAACAATTGTTTCGACTTTCGACTGTACGCTAGTTCTTTCTACAAACTTCCTTGGCGCAAATTGTGAGATACAATGCAATGAATTTATATATCAACTAGCCATAAGAGATATTTGATGATGCAAAAAGCTCCGGATTTTGGGTTAATTTGCTTGATTTTCGGTGTATTATTAATCTCACTAAACCTCATTTGGCCACAGATTATCAAATTGGGTTCGAGTACGTGGAGACATGATTGGTTAACCTTTCTGTTAGGCTTTATGGAGGAGAAAGTTTCTCACATCGGTCAAAAAGGAAAGGGACATTCAATTTTATTGAAAAAATGGTAACTTTTCTCTACCTAAACTTGGATCATTGTCTCATTAAATCATTGGTAGGGTTTACCACCGATTCCTGAAAGTGATATTTTATGTTGCTTCGATTTTATTAGCATAGTTTATGAAGGTGGCAGATTTAGCTTAACTGCATTTTAAACCTTAAATCATCATTAGTCTCTTGAGTCCATTAGTAACCTTGCTCTTTTAGGCTGTTTTCTTATGAAATATTCGTTTTAGTTTAACTGCATTTTAAATCTTAATCACTATTAGTTTCTTTATTCCATCAGTAACTTTTTTTAGGCTGTTTTCTTCTAAAATCTTTGTTTTACTTTCTCACTCAACACATTATCGAATACTTATGCTAGGACTCCTAGGAGCGGCTCGGGGCCAGTATTTTCCTCATATTGTCCAATACAAAAAAAACTTGTATTCAGCGTTTAAATTGAGACTGACATTATATTGGTCATGAGGGCGAAAAAAATAGGATGTGAGATGAGCAACTTTGCTCCTTAGCTCGAGTTAAAGTTCTGGAATGGTTAAGAGTTTAGCTGAGCAAACCATGGCAGTCAAACTGGGCTCATAATGTGGTATCAATAATGCAATATTCTAAAAATTAGTCCCTTTTCCTTGATATAAATTATATTTCGTAATTATAGCATCATGCTTAGTCATGCTCACGTTGAATTAGGATAATGTCAAGTTCCTTAATAGTTTGATATTTAAGGAGTAGAAACATATAGAATCAATGTACACACCTTACTTGTCGGTGCATGTTCAAGTGGTTGGCATTAAACCAAGTTATATTAGATACTACTGCAATTGTTCCCGGAACATCACTCATGTACACGGCTACATTATTTAGTTTAATGTGACGTGATAATTTTATTTAATACCGGATTACGTAATTGTTGTACGTTCTGCGGGTTGATTTTTATTTTCAGTATTGTTTTGCTCCGAAATTTAAGAATGAAGTCGAAGGCTTATTACTCTTTGATTTTGGACTATGATGGAATGAATCAAAATCACATACTAAAATGAATGCGTTTTTTCTCTTGTGAAATAGCGATCCTTCGACGCGATTTTCATATTGGATCCTTCGGAAACAGGTCTCTTGCGTATACTTGGCCCCCTTACTCCGCCACTTACGGGAATCATTGAGATACTGAGGTAATGTTGTTATGTTTTGCTCTGAAATACCTAGGTCGCCTTTTCATGCCGTGGACAAAATAACAGCAAAGTTATCTCGATACTTCAATGTTGGGGGTAAAAGAGGTCTAATAATTAAGTCGATTATTGCAACTTTAACAGAAGTTAAACACAACCAAAATTTTGTTCTATTCATCATCATATTTAAAAGTCAAGAATTTCATCTTTGCTCCATAAGAGACAATGGAATAGCTTTAGACAAAAGATTATTGAAACTTTATATTATGCTTTTGATGTAAACAAATTCCTTCATCATTTAAGAGATAATGGAATAGCTTTAGACAAAAGAGTATTATATTTCAACAGGATTGAAAACAAAGGCTAATTTGAATACTTCAGCCATTTTTTAA
This sequence comes from Heliosperma pusillum, assembly GCA_022085475.1. NCBI lineage: Eukaryota > Viridiplantae > Streptophyta > Magnoliopsida > Caryophyllales > Caryophyllaceae > Heliosperma > Heliosperma pusillum. The sequence continues at coordinate 24,071 of JAIUZE010003488.1, read as the reverse complement.
CTTTTGAAAATGACTTCTATCTATAATAAAATGGAGTGTAATACTATTGAACTGTATATAGAGCTGCTGAGTCCGACGTTAATTTTCGGCTTTTGCATTTATTTTCGATATCTAATTAAGTTATACTTAAATCATAATCATGCAAGTGTTAGGTGTGAAACCTTTGGAACATAGTGTCCTGTTTACCCGTGAATTGTGATGATAAAGAAGTTTCCCTAATTTGTTGCTACTCTGAATTGCTTATGTTATGATAGGACAATGTCTATTCACATCAATAGAGCTCGATCATATTATCATCTCTATATGAAATTCTGCTTATTCAATAGACCAAGCCAAAAATAAATAATGACAAATAATGTGTTCTCTTTGCCTTATTTTATTGACAACAGTGTTTACCAGTTAATTTTTAATTAAAACATGTTATGATGTCATAGATGATGTCTTGATTATTAGACTTGTATTTTCCTCCTGGTTTAAAATCTCGGTATCGGTCACAATCGTGGTGGCGGTATAATCGGTTCTTAATCACCCATCGGGGATGGTGAATCTCGGTGATTTCTCGGGCGATATCTCGTATCGGTAGCGTGGAAATCTGATATAACTCGGCCGATACGATACAACTCGGCCGAGGTTTTGAACCAAGATTTTCCCCTTAAAAAGACACTTGTACTAAAACAGGTCTTATTTTTATCTGTTCTCTGCACCTCTACAGACTTTTGATCATCGTATATGTTGTCGTGATTGTGTTTTAGGCAGCATCGGTCATGTTACCAGTGCAATAATAGAGTAGCCCGGGACGGTTTATTAGTGAGATCAAAGATTGAAACAAATGGTTAAAGACGGGCCCGAGTCGTAAAAAAGGTAACATGCTAGCTATATGTTCTGTTGATTCATTCAGCTATATTTGAGTAGTCTTTGAATTTTTTTTGTTTTGCTAGCAATCCCTGACCTTTGTAGCTTAGCTTCATCAATATCATTTATCACAAATTCTGGTTTGTGACGGGCAGTATCCGTTACAAACTTGCGACGGGTACCACTTCCCCTCACAAATGACCCATTTAAGGGAAAAGGGGAAGCACATGGGGGGTGCCCCACATGTTCCCTCTACCCATTTTGTTAGAGGAAAAACCCGTCGCAAGGTCCGACCCGTCACAAAGGAGACCTACTGATCATTTATAAAGAGAAATTGGATAAATCAATAAAAGACACCAAATAGTTGTAGGACCATAATAATATTAATAAATTTTGGTTGGACACCAAATAGTAGTATCATCATCCAAAGTTAGACCTTGCAGACCAAATTCTATCAACCTTTGTGCTGGCCATGTTCATTAAAAGTTGGGTTAACAGGTAGAAGTTGGGATTAAATTAAGGTAGGCATAAATTTAGGGCGATATAACGTCACTACTGTTTTGTTTAATATCACTCAAATACAAGCAAATTATCTGGGTTTTTATCTTACCATTCACTCACTCACAAGAGTGACATTAGTAAAAATGGTAGTGAATATATCATTACCCTAACTCTAAGGGACATCTTATACCACGGGATTTATAGTACAGTCGTGTGCAATGAAGATCCTTAGCGGAGTAGTACCCTTGATTTAGCGTCTTATATAATACGGAAAATGAGATGTCGGCACCAGATTAGTAATACGAGCATACAAAATGTAGGGTTTCATTAAAATGATTGACTCCGGTGGTTATAAAGACTCGATACCACTAGATAGCGGCCGATTATCGTCCATGTGCTATTGTGTGTCCTGTTGTTAAAGTAGATTTTGCTACTAACTACTTGCCCAAATTCTCATTTGTGACGGACACTATCCGTCGCAAGCTTAAGACGGATACCATATTCTCTCACAAAATACCCATTAAGGGTGAGTGGAGAAGCACATTGGGGGTACCACCTTGTCCCCTCTACCCATTTCCTCTCACAAAATACCCGTCGCAAGATTCGATCCGTCGCAAGCAAGACCTACTGAACTACTTGTGTCCTTGTGATAATATAGTACTAGTCACGTAGGGCCAACATGAATGTGGGGGTTAGAGCTTGTCACTTATCAACTATCCAAAAGGACAATGCATCCTTCATGGAAAAGAGTCAATATTTCTACGTAGATTAATCAACTTTTCAAATACTATACACAATACACTTATTACACACTCCCTAACCATTTATATATACCCCCACCACTTCCCCACTTTCATGCACTTGTTTGTCTTCTTAAACATACACATAAATTAAGACAAAACCTCAGTTTTTCCTCTTCAAATTAACTAACCAAAACCTAAAAAACTAAAAAACTTGTTTCTTAAGCAACAAAAAAGAAAAGAAGTAAAAAGGTGGGTATTATAGTAGGGCATGGGAAATTGCATGGATTCTGGTAAAGGTAAAGAAGAGAGTAAAACAATGGAAATTGGGGGTAAAGAGGTAACGTTTGTTAATGATGTTGAGAACAAGAGTAAAGGGATAAGAGTTAAAATGGTGTTAACCAAAGAAGAGCTGCAATGGTTGATGCTGCAGCTGAGAAATAGATCAGAAAGCGGTGCGGCGAGGATTGAGGATGTATTGGCAGAGATAGAGAAGGCTAGAAAGAGAGGTGTAGTTGAACAGGGTTGGAAGCCTTCTCTTGATTGTATTTCTGAGATTCCTGAAGTGTTTGAGATGCATAAATAAGAAATACTTTTTTTTTTCATTTGATGTTTTTGTTACAAGGTTGAGTGCTTGGTAAAGGGTGTCCCATATTGTGATTTTGCATCAGCTAGATTTGTAAATAATTTTCTTTTTTTTTTTAAGATGAAGTAGATTGCATCAATAGAAACCCTTTGTTCTTATATTTTCATCCATGTTCATCCACATGTAATTTGGTTCCTGGTATGGAGTAAGAACAAATGATTGGCTGTCAAAATTGTTGTTCTTTTTATTCAGCTAAAATTGAGTTTTAGTTTGAAGGTTGAAAAGGATAATTTTAAAATTTATTTAATTTATAATTATCATCTAAATTTTAGAATCATGCTACTAATAAGCAAAAAAAGCTTATTCTATTGTCATTGTTAATGTTTTATCTAGACCTCGCCAACGGGTGATCTGGCTCGGTTTCGTATCGGGTTAAATCGTTCGGTTTAACTCGGGTTGCCTTAGTTTCGGGTTCAGTTCGATATCGATCGGGTTCATTTCAGTTAGCCACTTTAATCGGTTTAAGCTATTTCGAGTTCGACACGAGTTGGGTGGGTTTATATGAATTCAATTGAATTTCACGTCATATTTGTCTTGAGGTGATTGTAAAAAAAGTTCACAAATTCTCATTTAAGACAACCATTATGCGTCTTAAGCTTAAAACAAGTTAAATACATATCAAATCACCTCACTTGTTACATAGATTTTATTAGAAAATTTGTCTTTATACCACCATGTGATAATAATTGACCCGTCTAAAATTTAAGACGGATAGTGCATGTCTTAAGCAAGACTTACTGCAAAAAAAAAAAAAAAAAGGTTAAATGTAACTAATGCTTTTCAATTTGAGTGTAGTAATTCATATACCATTAATAAATAAATAATAAATGAAATATCACCTAAAATATGAGTGTTTTTATGCAAAGATAAATATTTTGCATTTCATTCTATTAGTTAAGCTTTTATAAGTTCAAGTATATTAAGGTTCGAATATCATTCGGTTATTATCGAATATGGTTTAGTTTCAGTTCGATTCAGATTGAGTCGGGTTTCTGGTGCTATTCAGGCTACTCATATCGGGTGTTTGATTGGTTATCAATTCAGATATTTTTGATCAGTTTTTGGGGTTTGGTTTTACCAGGTCTAGTTTTATCCACATTTTTGATCTACTGATGTCTTGCTTGGATCCTCGAAGTGGTGGGAAAAGGGAAGGGGGGAGGAATTAAACGAGGGGAGGGAAAGAGGGAAGAGAAATGGTGTGAGAGTGGAGGAAGATAAGTTTCCTTTTGAAGGAGAACTTATTATTTATCATATAGGAGGACAAACGAGGGATTCTTCTTCGCTTCTTTTTAAAGGTGTTTGATTGGCTAATTTGGAATGGAATGCAACGGATATGATCTTTCATTGTTTGGTTGGGGTGTTTAGAATAAAAGTAAATATCTATTGGACGATTCTAGCGCCATCCAAACCAAGTAAAACATGCGAGTCGGGGTCCACCGGTCCAGTGATTAAGTTTGTATTATATAAGTGTCAATGCAAGTTTAGAACAATATTGAAATTGAACAGAGTTTACATGTTACTGGTGGACGAGAGGAAATCGATAACTTGTGGAGTTGAATTGTGAGAATTGTGAGGCCTCTGACTTTGTTGAAGAGGACAGCCCAAGGAAAGAATAAGCGAAGCTCATCACATGAAGAATTACAGTTGGTCTTGCTTCAGACGGACCATTTTGGTCTGAAGCAATAAGACGAAATTTTATAACCACTTTACAGTTAGATGTAACCACTATTGAAAACAAGTTGATATAAGCTGTGGTTACATTTTATCAAAAAGTGGCAACATAATCCCGTCTTATTTTTCAGACGGAAATGGTCCGTCTGAAATAAGAATTTGTGGAAGAATTAATGTAAACATTGTACGTACGCGATTTAGTGTGTCATGTGGTTAGTCCATGTGATTATGAATACATATATATATGGCCCCCATTGTTATGCGTTAATGCATTCATTTGTGTACGGCAACCATTTTGTCAAACTTTACTTCATTTGACTCGAGAAATCCCAAAAAAGACTCGTAAAGATATTACGTAATCTTTATATTATGTTTCATTTAGTTATTGTAATCTTTGTAATTTTATAAGATAGTTTACGATATAATGCCTTACTTTCTCATTAGTTGTACGACGTATTTATACAAGCTAATGTGACTATTACGGGCTTAGCCCGAAGACAATACAAATATGACCGATAAAAATCACAAAAGACTTGGTAGTACAAACACGTTAAAATGGATGTTGAACAAAGTATTATGGATTTATCGTGTTTGTACTATCAAGTCTTTTGTATTTTTTGGTCAAGGGTACCTAAATGGAAAATAATAGGTAAAGTGTACTGAGATGATTAAAAAACGTTTTACGAAATTAAACTCCAAATAAATCCGTCTTATAGGATAGCTTTCCCTTCTCATTCTACCCTTCTCTATCTCAGTCAAATGCCAATACAATAGAAAATGCCACTTGTGACGGATATATTATACTTCGTAAAACAAAAGAGAAATGTCTAGGAATAACAAGATATTTGTCTTATCTATACGAGGGTAGAAAATCATTTAGCCGGAATTGACCCGAGTACCCGACCCATACCGAATTTATCAGTATGAAATAATGAGATATTTATTGTATCATTGTTAGTTATTGATTTATTTGTGAATTTCCTATGGTAATTGTTTGATTTGTGTCTTTTTAAAATATTTTTTACCTTTAGGGTAAATGATCACATTGTAAAAACTGTACAAAATCGTCTAAAGGCGACGGTAGCAGAGTTAGTTACTTGTTGAGCCCATGGAAAGAAACCTGTCAATCTTGTTACAGGATGAATCACGAAGTGTGAAATTCGACGATGAAGAGATCCTTCCCGAGGATCTTTTGGTCGAAATACTTTTAAGATTACCGGTGAGACAGTTACTGTGTTTGAGATGTGTGTGTAAATCATGGTGTGCCCTTATTGACGACGTTAACTTCATCAAGCGACATTATGAGCTTCAGTATGCCATATGCAAAGGAGATGGAGATATCCCCTTTGTCGGTTATGGACCTCAATTTGATACCTTTGACCGTAATCTTCGAGTGTGCCTTCTCTCTAAACAGTCTGGAGATGTTCCTCTTGATTTAAAACCTGTTTTAGTTCGCGATACTACACCTTCTTTCGCAAGTGCCCCTCATGTTATTCATGATATTTTCTTTGTTGGCGTGGTTAAATGTCTGGTTTACTTTATTTGGGGCAATCATGACTTGGGCTTGTCACTTGTGGAACCCAGCCACTCGAGGATTCAAAGCCGTTACTCCCTGGCTATATCACCACATTCATTTGTATCATCTTAAGTTGATTGGTTTTGGGTTTGATTACGTCCCTAATGATTTCAAGATTGTGCGAGGAAATTTTTCTGATGACGGAATATTTAGCTATGAAGTGTACTCATTAACCTCAAACTCTTGGAAAAGTCTAAGAGAACCGCCTAGTTTGGTTAATCTGTTTAAAGGCCCATTTACGGAGGCATACTAAAACGGTGTCTGTTATTGGCCTGTTTATTCTGATTTGTCCGATACCGCATCAATCCCGTCCTTCAATTTCAGCACTGAAGTTTTTATGGTTTTTAATGAACCACAGAATTCAGTTGGTTCTGAGATTAAGTTTGAGCCGGATTGGGGGATTACAGTGTACATGGAATGCCTCGCGGATGTTGTTAGAGAACTGACTTGGGGAAGGCAGAGTGCAATTTTGACGTCTGGGTTGTGACGGAGTTTGATGATGATTCCGGAGTTCCAAAATCATGGCAACATTTGTTCAGTATGGGACCATTTCCTTCATCTGATGGCCTAGAGTTTTCCAGATTTAGAATGGATGGTGATGTGTTGTTCGTAATCAGGTGTTCAGGTATTGAGGAAGAGAGCAGCTTCTATAATCTGTCAACTGGAGTGTTCAAAGATTTCGGGTGCGGTCTTGGTAGTTTTTTCGATTATGTAGAGAGTTTGTTTCGTTCCAGTATCAAAGAGGCTAGCTTGTAGTTGAAAGCTCTGAGGTTCATAATCTTCTATTAACAAGTGTCTCGGAAAGAAATGAAGGCTATATTACGATCCTAGATGTTATGTATGCTATTTTACAAATTTCAAGTTCCTGGACATCAGTTTTGGATTCTGTTTATTTCTGTATTTATATCTTATTGATCTGAAGAAAGTTATTTATCAATGGAGGTGGTACACCTTACTTGGATTACCGCAATTCTTGAGCAAAAAGCGGATCGACCAAAGTTACAAAGTGATGAAGGTGTTGTCAAATGGATATCGTTGCTGATGCGACTCTAACACTGTTTATTTTTATGTTTAAATTTGGTTTTAGTCGTATTTATCTTGCTGTTATCCCTTCATTGAAGTGTTATTGCTGTTTTAAGCATCAAAGTGAAAAAAAATGATATCCAAAGTTGGAAACGACAAGATAAAAAGAGACGAACCATTTTATTTAAGCAGATAATGAACTACATGAACATCCATGCATATGATAACTATTCAGGCAATACAGGATTGCTATTCAATTCGAAATTTTGGAAGATATAATTAGCTTGTAGCGGCATTTAGAATCAAATAAATTAGATTGGAGTTTTATATGGCTCTCGACTAAAGGGTCCACATCCAGAAAGAAAACCAGTACCAGGACAGTGTATGAAATTGAAGTTTAAATCGACGCAAAACACGACCTCATGCATTTAGATACTTGTTGTTCGGGTCGCCGTCTTTTTCCTTGCACCTTAGTTGTGGAGTGAAGTTGAAATGACTGACCAATGCATTGTAGTAAGCCTTAGGTGGATATATGTTGGATGCCCAGGAACAATGCCTAATAAATGTTCAAAAAACGCCTAGTTAAGTTCCGAAAAACCAAATGCCTAATAAAAAATCAGTAGTACAGTAGTACAGTAGCGTGCCCATTGCATACCTTTGGAAGAGAAAGCAGTTGAAATAGTTTGGTGGAGGCGTAAGCATTCATTGACTCCGATTCTGAAGTAATCCAACACAGACCTGCCTGAGCAACTTCCATGGCTGATCCATTCGTTTCCCCACAGTAGAAATAGTCCTACCTCCCCACACGTTAAGAACGTTTCAAGAACTCCTTCATCACTCAGTAACTTTGATCGATTAGCTTTCTACTTCACGAATCAGAGTAAGTAGTACTACCTCCATGGATGTAGTACCTTCCTTCAGAGCAATATGAAACAAAAACGTAAAAACAAAAACGAACAAAATCCAAAACTGTCATGAATCCTCGAGTGGCTGGGTTCCACAAGCCCAAGTCATGATAGCCCCAAATAAAGCAAACCAAACCTTTAACGACGCCAACAAATAAAATATCATGAATAAGATGAGGGGCAGTTGCGAAAGAAGGTGCAGTATCGCGAAGTAAATCAGGTTTAAATGAAGAGGAACATCTCCAAACTGTTTAGAGAGAAGGAACACTCGAAGATTACGGTCAAAGAAATCAAAGTGGAGTCCATAACAGATAAAGGGGATATCTTGATCTGCTTTGCAGATTGCATACTGAAGCTGGTAATGTCGCTTGATGAAGTTAAAGTCGTCAATAAGGGCACACCATGATTTACAGACACATCTGAAACACAGTAACTGTCTCACAGGTAATCTTAACAGTATTACCACCAAAATTAAAGATCCTCAGGAAGTATCTCTTCATTGTCGAATTATAGATTTCGAGATTCATCTTTTAAAAATATGGACAGGTTTCTTTCCATGGGATCAATAAGTAACTAACTCCACCACCGTCACCGTCACCGTCACCGTCGCCTTTAGACAATTTTGTAAAGCATTTACAATGTGAACATTTTCCCTACAGGTGAAAAATATTGCAAAAAGACAGCAATCACATAATAACAATAGGCAATTCACAAATAAATGAATAAGTTGTTGATCAAACAAACAATAAAATGACAGAAAATAGTCCTAGTAAAATAAAAAGATGAGAGACAAACCTTTTAACTTTTTAAGTATAGAAGATAGAAGAACAAGTAGCAATTGGTATAATCGACTACGATTGAATAATTTACGAAACAGAGGAGGCTAGGAACAAAAATGTTTCCCCTTTCATTTCCTTTCGTTTATGTTTTTCTTACAATTTTCTTTTTTCTTTCCTTTTGTTATAAAAAAAAATGTTTCTTATTTTCGGGTCGCTTGGATTTGGCTCTTCATTATCGATCAAGTTACTTTATTGCGCGCATAACTTCAATTGTTGACCGTTAAGTTTTATTTTCAACCATTCTTTGGTTTAATTATTTTATTATTAAGTCGAACCTATCAAATTAAACACTAAATCTCTTTCATTTTGATAAATATCAAGCTTACCAATTGTCAAGTCATCAGTTTAATAGGGTCAATATCGGGCCGGGTTAATATAGGATCGGGACAAGTTCAAGTTCAGAATTGGGTTCGGGCCACTGATCATCTGGTCGTGTCAGGTTACATGTCGTCTTCGTGCCGGGTTTTCTCAGGTTCGGGTCGGATCATGCTTCCCATCTTTAGTACCACCTGTCATGAATTTACCAACTAAGCTAAATGTTATGTGCGGATTTTTTTTAACAAAGTGAGTATGGAGTTCTAGAACTAGCAAAAGCTCACCGGGCTGAACCGCTCGAAACCCAATTTGATAGAACCCAAAAATCATATGATCTGAAACCGACCTCACTCAACCCGAGGTCAAACTGAGAACTGAAAACTAGGTTATTTGTTCAAGCCCGAACGAAACCGGCTCGTGACCGCTATTAACTTAATCTGATTTTAACCCCATAACAAAATTATATTAGCCTAATAACGGTCCAAGTAAGACCAAACTGATCTTCATTTTAATTTTTAAAGCTTAAAATTAAAATTGATGTATCTCTATATTGTTTTAACATGCAATTGTCAATTAAATTAAGATAAAGTATACGGAGTAGTATGTTTATAACCCGACTCTATAGTGATTTGAACTGCGCCCGACCGACTGTCAACCAATTATGGCCCGACTTGACAATAACATGACGTAAACCTTGAAATATTTGAACATGGCGTTAACCTGGCACAACCAAACGTACTCAGTACTCTATAGAATCCAACCCTTTGTCCCAGTTCAAAAAAGACTCGAGTGTGACTCGACGATCATCATCTCTACAGAATGCTACCGTGCTAGGCACTTGGCAGAGTATGCCTCATTATTGTGATTTTGGATCTGCTAGACCCGTAACTTGTAATTCCAATTCCAACAATTTACTTGGTGTTGCTGACACTCTCTATAAGAAAAGAAGAGTTTGATGAAAAGTTTAACCTTCATTAACAAAGGTACAACCCTATTTATAATACAAGCATCCTATATTGTGAAAATACAAACTATACGTTGGAGACTAAGTAAATAATTACGAAAAATATAGTAAGATATTAGTTTTTCTTAATACAACCCCTCAAGTTGGACAATGCATAGGATAAACCAATCTTGAATAACAACGAATCAAATCAAGGACGGGACAAAGGTTTTGTAAGTGCATCATCCTAGATTATCACAATAAATAAATATTTCATGCAGTTTTTGCCTTGAATCGGTTTAGTTGCCACTTCGAGTGACAATGTGGGGGGGGTCTCGCTGACCGATCAGCGAGTCAGGGTCCAGGGGTGAAACGCCCTGGTGGAGGCTCGGGGGCAAAGCCCCCAAAACCTAAACGGTATCTGTTAATCTGTTTGGGCTAAGAATCTGCTTTAGACCTACGGCATGTTTTAGATTTTTCTAGATTTTATGTATTAGGTTTTAGAGAATAGTATTTAAGCTCTCTAAGTCTAACCGTAACAGTTATGCCTATTATAACATTCTGAATTCGAATCTAAAAACTCTGTAAAACTCCTCAACATTAATAAAACTCTTCTTCCTTCTGCCCTGTGGACATAGCTAACACACCGTTAGTGAACCACGTAAATCTATGTGTTATCGTCTTTATTGTTCTTTATTTGTTCTTTCTCGTTTATGTTATAAAAATGGAATAATCGGTTGAACTCGTTGGCTTGTTTATGACATTCAATTGACGTGTTTAAGGACTAATTGATTAAGAAAGCTAATTAAAATTATATCCTACTTATATTGAATCATCGTAATTCGCACAACACTACTAAATAAGATGATACATTGTACTGCTAGACCTATATTGAGTCATCACGTATACAGGACGACTACTAAGCTACTTATAAATATATCCATATCCGTATCCGTATCCGTATCCATATCCGTATTCTATCCTTGGACGGACTCCGCCTCTTCAAATATAGAAGCTAACCCAATATCTTTGGAGTTTGCTTCGAGAGAAACAACACTAATTACTCTTTGTGCCGGGATTTTCACGAGCACACTAACAACATCTTTGAACTCCAAAGTTCCTTCCTTTTTACGTTTAGCTAATAACTTTGCTGCCTCGTCTTTTGTCATCAAAACTTTCACCCTTACCGTATTCGTTTTCTTGAATTCCGTGTTCGGAACCAAAGGATGCTTCATTTCTAAGGGATCATAATCCATAACTTTGGCATTTTTGTGAAACTTTGTTATTGAAAATTTGCTCTTGCTTTTGTTATCATTCATGCGTATATACTTTTGTGTTTTGGGTTTATTCATATAGGCTCTTAGAGAGTTTTCTTGTAAAAACTTAGTCAACATGTTTAGAATGTATTGAGAGAAATGTTTGGTGTGTAGTTTATTTCTAAATATTTTTTGTTTGAAGAATTATTGAAGGGTAATAATAATAATAATGATAGTATGTTGTTGTGTGAGTATTGAGTAGTAGTTTTGTATGGTGTTTTATGATGAACTAAGAAGTGGTACCAAATGAACTTATATATATACTCCGTACTTGAAGAATGAAGGTGATATAATATAATGCTCAAGATTATTACTGTATGTAGGTGGACAAACATACCACTCAAATAGTCAAATAGTACGCATAAATTCTTATTGTTTCAGACAGGTTAAATCATTTATAAAAGAGTAACTAGGGCAAGTGCAACAATAATGGATAAACCCCTCACTTGTCCAACTTGTTTTTTTGTGAGCAGACTTAACCCGTCTTAAGTAAGGCCAACTGAGACGGGTCGCACCGTCTAAAGCAAGACCAACGGAATAGTATGACTAGTAAGCTAGTAAGGTCATTTTCTGTAGAAAGTCTAATTATACACTTCAGTGGCAATATAATAGTGGGTCAAGACTTGTGAGTCTTTGAAACCCTTCTTGGGCGTTGTCTTGGTCAATTTTCAAAGTTATACCTAGACGTCAATCACCATATAGGCATATAGTGTCAAGTTACTTGTAAGACGGGCTGCACCTATGTTTGATGTCGTCTTCTCATTATTTGGATGACATTGGTCAGTCTTTTTTTGAGAACACGGAAAGAGCTAGTTGTTTTCAGGCGAGTCTTTCGGCTTTTCTGGTGGGATCATTTTGACGAGTCTAAGCGTAAGCAATGGCACAAAGGATGTTTCACGAATTCCCCTGACGGATTTTATAGTCGCTATCTAAAACTGACAAATTAACTATTCATAAACTTACTAACTAACAACTAATAAGTTAAAAGTAAAACGGTGAGCAAGGGTTGAAACCAAGGGAAGGTGAATTGCTAATGGTCTAAAAAATGATGTATTTAGAATAATTATAAATAAAATAACAATAAAGCAATAAGGGGGGGGGGGGGGGTTTAAGATAGATTCAAATGTAACAAATTCAAACAAGAGTAAGCAACAAGTAAAGCAAATGTGAAAATTGGTAGAAAATTAATCAAGTTGAGAAAGACTTAACCCAATCCAATCGGTATATTCTATTTGATCGATCCTTGACACAATCAACCTCTAAATACCCAAATTACTCTATTTTGGAGAAAATCTCCTAAACCTCCTTAATAAAAGTTAATAACAAGGAAATCACTTTTAAGTATTGACCCAACCTATCAACTAACCAAGTAAAACACATACATTGATTAAATGACAAGAAGATGAGCATGAGAGATTCAATAAAGGTAATTAGGCACAATAAACACAATTAATACCCAACTAGTATAGATCCCGCGTAATGCATGCGCGGTATTTATAGATTTTTATTTTTTAGGTTATTTATACATTTTAAATCGACACCTCATTGATAACCAATATTTCACTCTATTGTATTTTGACATGAAACAAAAAAATTGAAACAAAAAACTAATCAAAGATAATTGAGTAAAAATATGAAATGTATTTCTATGAAAATACTTGTTTTTTTAACATATTCAAACTGCGGATTTCATTTTATAAAATTTCTCCAATTATTTTAATAAAGGTTATTTGTCACGAAACTAATAGTAAGTATATGTGAGTAATGTGACAAGTTATTCACTACAGTAACATTTATTGCACTAATGAAAAATTTAGCAACTTATAGTTTATAATTTTATACCAGTTCTATTTTATTTTAATGAAAATATCATTTTGAATTTAATTAAAAGATTAGAGTTTAATTATAATATTAGAATGTAATGAAAAGATAATAGTTTGAAGAAAAAAAGTTTCATTTATTTTTCTTATTGAGATAGATGCATTTTGGAGGGAGAATAAAGAGAATGTCTTTTTCTCTTAGTAGTAGGGTGATTACAAGTTAACACCTTTCTTGTTGAATAAGTTAGGAAAAACACATTCACGCACTAACCCAAACCCAAGTTGTTACTTATATAGAAATTGCAAGGAAATCACACTTAACAATATTTAACAACAAATAGATTAATGACATTAAACAAGATTAAAGATGCAAGGAAATCACACTTAACAACTTAATCAAGCAATAAATCAATAACCAAACACTAACACAAGGGGATTAACAATAATAAGGATAAATAAAGGAAGATTAGAGTGTCTTACAATCAAAAGATTAAACCTTTGGATTGGATTAAGAAATAAAATTAGTTCTTCATAGTAGATCTAAAAATCCAATAATATGAAAATAAAATTCAATTACAACTTGATTAGAAAATGATAAATAATCCTCAAGCCTAATGCTTTAACATGTATTTATAATCTAGGCCTAAATAGAGAGATAAGCCTCAGAATGAGCACTAATGCGGATTTGGCAAAAAACAAAGCAGGCGAAATGCGCTGATGGCGCATTGGCAAACCAACGCGCTCGCATTGGTGATGTGCTGTTGGCGCTTCTGATTTTGTCCATTTCTTCAACTTTCTTCATTTTCCGACGTCTTCATACTTTGGCTCGTCCTCCGGTCTTCGGGTGTGTTACTCGACATATGGTCGACACTGGATCAAGTCTTCACCCTCGAACTTGGCTCAAAACTTGATTATTACGTTGATACTTGGAAAATGGGCAATTGTGACAATTACTATGCAAAACCCATCCAAATACCGTTTTATTGTGCTTAAAACCGTTACATAATATAGTACTAAAATGAGCTTATTAACCTCTAATATATTAGCAGACGCTGAGATGATAGGCACTGTTGTAGGCGTGGTTTGCATCCTTTGGAAGAAGTATCAAGACCTTGGGTTGTGGAATCCCGCCACTCGAGAATTCAAGGCCCTTACTACAAATTGGGTAAGCTTCCGTACACAAAGCTACCCTTCTTCAGTGATTGGTTTTGGGTTTGATTCCATCTCTAATGATTTCAATACCCTTCGAGGAAATCATGACTAGGATGGAACACAATGTTACGAAATCTACTCTTTAAAACCAAATTCATGGAAGAGGCTAACAGAATCGCCGCCTTTGGTTTGTATTGACAACTTCTATATGGAGGCTTATTTATATAGTGTTGGCTATTGGATTGTTTACGCTCATGATTCGCCAAACACCCTATCACCCAGGACTCGCATTCCGTTACTGATGATCATTATTTATATACATATTTTATGCCTCCCTTAGACGCATTTAACTCGATTTACCGTCTTTCCTTGCTTATTCTATGCTATTTTAGCTAGAATATCGATTTTGCCGCTTTTGTTATGTTTTAATGCAGATTGGATGTATTTGGAGCTTTTTGAGTAGATATGGAGCATGGCGGAATTGGATCGTAGAAGCTAGGCACGGAAATCGAGGAAGAAAAGAAGAGGAAATGAAGAAAAGTCGAAGAATCAAGCCTAAATGAGAGCTGCTCGACCGAGCAATGGTCTCTTGCTCGATCGAGTCGGTGTCATGGCTGCTCGATCGAGCAGAAGTGCCTTGCTCGATCGAGCAAGCTATATTTCGGCGGCTTTTTCGTGTTTTCCTTAATTTTAACCTAATTAGTAGGATCTTTTGTATTATAAAAAGAAAACTCGTCTTTCTTAATTAGATATACTTTCATATGCTTTTCAATGCTTTATTGCTTTAAATTAGAAAACCTAATTTAGTTTGCTTGCCTCCGGATTTTATTCATCAAACACGATTGTCTTTAGTTCAACTTGTAATCGGTATTCTTCAATCTTTCTTTGTTATTCAATTTAATTGTCTTCTAGTTCTTTAATTATTCTTTGTTCATCCTTTCATTATTGTTAATCATGTTTACTTTAATTATTATTGGTGTTGTTTATATCGTTATGAGTAGCTAAATTCCTTTCTAGGGTTGAAAGGGGATCTAGGATTGTTAGAAGGGGTAGATTAATTGATTGAATTGCAATTGCATGGTTATCGTTTGATTATCGTTTTAATTCTAGTTGTTTGATTACTGGCCAGAATTAATTAACTAGTCTCGCGAATTAGGATTGACACCGACCGGGTTAAGACTAAGATATGCTACGATAATTGAATAGAACTCGTTTAATGATAGCGATCGCATTTTAAATTGTTGATCTAAAGGGCATAATTGAATCGACCGATCTTGTGACCTTAGATAGCTTTATTGCATGATAGTTGATTTTATCCCTACCCCTGAACAATAATCCTAGTCAACCTGAGACCCTAGACTTTTAATCTCATTGTTTTCAACCTTATTAGTTTGTTATTGCTTATAGTTAGTTATTGCTTATTATTAGTTGTTATTATTATTGTTATTAGTTGTTATTGTTTACTTTAGTTGTTGTTATTAATTGCTATTAGTTTAGAAACCACAATCAAAACCCAAAAATTGTTACTTAAGAGACAAACCTAGTTTAACAGATTAGAATACTACCGCCTCCCTGTGGATTCGATACCTTGCTTACCGCTGACTATTAGTTAGTAGTGAATTAGGTTTACTTTGATTAAGGAGACGCGACTTTACCCTTATCAGTTACTCTTGTCCTTTAACTTCCACGCACACCGAAGTTTTTGATGTTTGTAATAATCTTCCGGACGATGTGATTGCTCTCAAGATGGGATGTTACTGCATGCAATGACGAGCTGGCATTATACAAGGAAAGCCTTGCATTCGTTCTTGGGCATACTGACATAGACATGGAAAAGTGTCAGTCTGGGTTGTGACAGAAGTTGATGGTAATTCAGGAACCCCACTGTCATGGCAACATTTGTTCAAATCCAGACCATTTCCCTAGTCTAAAGACATAGGCTTCAAAGCATTTAGAATGAATGGAAAATATGGTGGTTTCACTTTACGGTCGAAATAGAAAGCATAGAGAGTATGAGTATCGCCTTTAGAATCCGACAAATGACACATTCAAAAACATGACATCAGAATATAGGTATTTATGAGTATGTGGAAAGTTTATTTCCATTATCAGGGGGACGGGTTCGGACACAAGAGGTTTTAGAAAACTAATAATCTTCTATGGTCGACGATTGCCATATGTTTGCTTTATACAGTATGACACAATGAATTTAATTTGTTAGAACCGCGTTGAATGAATGACGTACGTCATGTATCATTGTTTATTAATGTTAAAACAATTTAACAAGTATTCTACCATTTTTAGCGATATTCTCGGGAGAAAAAAAGTTTTGTGTCATTTTAACAAGTGTAAAGGTTGTTAATGTATAATATCGAAGTCAAAGAAAGAGTATATTCAATGAAAAATTTGATTCACCGCAAAAATGAGTTGTAAAACAAAACGAGTATATTTTTTCAGTTGTGGCATCCTTTACATACCAAACGAGATAATTGGGATTTTGTATCGTTAAAAGTTTGAGTGAAGAACTATCCTGTGTTGTTGTCAGGTATATATTTTATATATTTTACATATTTATCGTCTTCTTGTCTTTCTTTTAGACAAGAACTAGGTTCTGAGCTAATTCTACGATTAACATTGATTTGAGTTTGTACATCTCATAATCGAGACCTTTGAAAACCTTTGCGATAATGTCTTCTAGGTTCACTGGTTTCCCTAGTTGTAAATGTTGATGGCTTATGAGTCCATTTTATATATAGTTTAACTCCCTAGTTTAGCTCGGTTTATTTGATTATTATACTTTGTTTAGTATATTTGTGAGCTAATTACGTGTTCTAGGTGTATTGCTTGTGTTTGTTACATTTTTTAGGAATCTAAGCATTTAGAGTCTTTTTCCTAGCACATTAGCAAGCATCAAAGTTCACTAAGCTAAAATGGAAGCAAGATGGACCATGGAAGGATACTATGAGAAATGAAAAGCCCAAGCATGGGGATTTGTAAAATGGGTTTGGTGTACAAATGAGAAACCAAAATGAAGCCCAACTTAAGGAATCCACAACTCAACATAGGGATGCTCTTTGGATGCTCATGGGATGTCAAACTATGCAATTAACCGGAGAATTAAGGAGCTTAAAAGCGTATCATAGGATTCCTCAAGCATTTAATTGAGTCATTAAGCAAATGTTTCTGGATTAGTGAAACCCCGATCGGGGATTCCATTCCCCGATCAGGGTTTAGGTTCTGTAAATTGCATCCGTTTCAAGTCCCTCTCCCTATATAAAGGAGATGGACTTCGACACTTAGGGACATCTTGTATATCATTCTACACTCTAAAAAAACACTATTTTACATAATATCATTAGTCATTCGATTAGGTTTAGAATAGTTTAGTTTTCATTAGTTGTTACAAATAATCCCTTTAAGTATTTCAATTTATATTACAAATTCATTTGCAAGTTATTTAGCTCCATTGTGTTCTTACATTCCAAGTTTCATTTCCTTTGTTGAAGTAATTCTATTTCTTGTATTGTTTTGTTATTTCCTTTGTCATTTCCATTATTAGTTAGTTATCATGTTTACTTTATCATTTGTTATTAGATTAGTTATCATTATGCAAGAGTAGTTACTTTGTCTAGGGAATTAGGGAAGCCATGCATAAATAATATTTGCAATTGTTGAAATGAGATGTTATGATATCAAATAGTTGTTTCTATCACATGCTTGCATTGTATTGTTAGTCTTTGATTATTGATCACAATCCTTGATTAAATTCGTTAATTCTTTCTATAAGTCGAGAGACACAGAATTGAATTAGACTAAGCAGGTGTTAGTAGACGATCGACCTAGCAATAGCGAGAGTTCGTTAGGACCTGATCTATGGTTGACACTAATATCGAGAGGTGAGTGTCTTTAGTCTAAACAATAATCGTTATTATCAATTTCCTAGTTTGACTTGAGCATTTACATAATTTGCATGTGTGACCCGAACTCCCTAGACTCTTCCTTTATTATTATTGTTGTTTCATAGACCCAACCAAACCAATCGATAACCGACTTTGATATAATTCACTCCATAACAACTTGCTTGCAACTCCCGTCTCCTTGTGTTCGACCCCTATTACTACATTCATTTGTACGTATCTGGGGTATTTATCTTTGATAAGGTGTGCGATAGCCTATCAATGGCGTGAATGTATTCGGTGACTGATTGGTCGATATAATACATTATATACATAGTACATCAAAAGTTCTCATAAATATATAATCTTTTATATCATTAAATTAGTATTTTTTTCATAAATATATAATCCCGTTATACAAAGAGAATAAAAATTCTCAAAAGTTTCCCTCCAAAAGGAATCCCGTTAAATAAGGAAACAATATTTTATATCATTAAATTAATATATTTTCATAAATATATAATCTTTTAATCACTATAATGTTTTCTAAACTCTATATTGTACTTCGTAATTTTTTAATTAAAACAAACAAAAGTGGTATAAATTTTAAGATTATAAATTACTAAATTTTTTATTTGGGCTCTTAAAAATATTAGAGAAAGACTTAAACCATGCTTATTTTGTATAGTAAAAACGATAAAATTACATTATTAATTTCATGAAAAAAATCACTAAAACTATTTGTATAACTTATGAATTAAAATCGTCGGTTTTGTGGTAAAAATATTTTTTTTTATTAAAATACACACTTAATGATTTTACTCAAATTCACTTGATTAGTTTTTCACTTCAATTTTATTTTCTCATATTAAAATAAAAGGGGTGAATTATAAAAAATAAAAAAAAAGTAATGACGTTTTGATTTAAAATCTATAAATAATAAATTAAAATCTTTATATAACGAGCATTCATGCGGGGGATATATTTAAGCGATATAGTAATAACAATACATAGTTGAGAAAATAGTTTTAGTATAACCGACAATCTAATACGGAGTAAAAGTATTAAACTTTCTTTTTTTTACTTCTGTATAAAACATTATTAATATTATATTTTATAATTAACTTTTAAAGGGATTTAAATAACAATGGTATAATTGTTAAATTCTCTAATAGGCTTATCTAAAATACCGCGCATTCGCGCGAGATCTCTACTAGTCCTACTTTTATTAAAACAGGAACATTTCTTGCATTCTCATTAAGCAACATCACCGCTAAACAATTTTTTTTGCATTTTTCTTTGGTGGGGTCGGTTATCCACACTTGCACAACATACATGGTAATTTGGAAGTGGTTATTAATTTATTATCACGCTCCTTGTGATTTTGCCCAATTAAATTAGCCATTATAATTTTTTAGTCTTTAAATTTATCATATGATTTTATAAATATTTTATCTTAGTTGCTTTCTTAATCGAGATTAAAAAAATACATCAAATGATTAGTAAAAAAACAATTTCACCTTCACAAAGGCCATAAATATCATACCTATTACTCCCTTTGTCCCAGTGAATTACTTACGTTTATTTTAATTTGTGACAGGAAAATAAAGCAAATGTGAATTATTGACTGATACGGAGGGAGTATTATCTTTGGTACTTAAATATGCTTATACTTACTAAATTTAATTTTGGGTAAATGTTATTTTAAATCGTATGATCCAAAACATTTATGAATGCACCAAAAATTTTATTTAATATCAATAAATATGTTTAGATCCAACTAATTTTTTTAGGAGTACATTTTATGCTATAAATAAATATAATAACAGATTGGTATAAAAACGCCGGGTTTGATTAAAATTATTACTCCCTCCGCCAGATCAAAGGTAACACTTACTTTTGAGTTGTCTTCGAGGCGGTACTTTGATCGTATTTTCCTTCATATATACGTGATTTTTTTTTGTAAAACATAAAGTTTTATGAAATATTTTTCATAACAAATCTTATAAGTTCCATCTTTAAAAGTTTCATAATTAAACGATATTCTTGATCAAAGTTTTCAAAAATTGACCACCAAAAAGTGAATGTTAAGTTTGGTATGAATCGAAGGGTATAAATAAATATAGTTCTAATGTAAAAAAATCAACATTTTATTACTTAATGCATCAAGAAAGTAATAGAACAAGTTAACAACAAATTCATATGAATTAAAAGTAATTCAAATATCCCGCTGAAAATAAAATTTACGAAAAACAATTATGGAGTATTTTGCTGAAATAAATCAAAACGTGAAAGATACGTGAGTTTCTGGTTGTAAAAACAATTTTTCAATTGAAATGTCAACATAAATTTGTTCATCATCTTGTGGGTTGAATTTCGAGAAGAATAGAGAGACCGTAAATCTTCTAAGACACCGTCTCTCATTACATTAATGAGAGACAACCAATAAATAAAACCAAAAGCGAGCTAAAAAGATGAAATTGGGAAATGATCAAGTAGATATTTTGAAAAAAGGGGTAGAAAAGCATAATGTTTTGGAGTTTTAGGAGACGGTTTACTAATGTCGACAATTTATGTCTTTGATGATTTGCGTTGTTTTTAAGAGTATATGTATGTTAGTGTGACGGGTTGAAATGTTGAACTACGAGTTATAGTTGGTTTGCTTTGGCTCATTTCTTACATTGACTAGCTTTCTTATTTTTGGCCTACGTTGGTTAGACGAGTTTAGGTTTAATTTATCTTTATTATATATGTTGTTGATATCTTAGGTTATTATTTTCATTTCGTGAATGTATAGGACAAACAGATATATTATTTATTTATTTTTATTATGCAAATATGAAATATTGGTTCCGACACGCTTTTGCTCATGGACAACTTTGTTTGCCGATTTTCAAGATCACGAGTAAACGATTGAATACTTTGCTTTACGATAGTAAATTACTAATATGTATAATTCGAATACAATTGTTGATGTAGTTTACAATTGTATTATTTTTATATTCTATTAGATGAAAGGTGGCTTAGAAATTTTATTATTTAGTATAGGTTATAGCAGTTTCAAGTCCGTGCAATTTTGCACGGTGTAAAACTAGGAGTACATAATAAGATTGAGCTGTATAATAGAATTATCTTTGGAAAAGTGGAATAAAAACGGCTTGTGTTTCCTAATTCAAGTAGAAGTAGGATTTTATAGTATACTCCTATAAATAAGAGATTTCTATATTCATATTTACACGTAACACAAATAAAACAATTACAAATATAGGATTGGAACTTGGAAGACATTACTAAGCTGTTTAGGCCATGGAAAGAAACTATGCCAAGCATCGAAATTCGATGTTTCAGGATGACGGTGTCCTTCCAGAGGATATTTTAATAGACATACTAACAAGACTAGCAGTAAGACAGTTAATAAGGTTGAGATGCGTGTGTAAATCGTGGTGTTCCCTCATTAAAGACGTTAACTTCGTTGAGAGACATCATCGTCTTCATTATTCCATATGCAAAGCAGACGGTGACAAGTATTTTTTCTGTGAAGGACCCATAACTATCGATTACTTTCATGACCGTCACGTATCCCTTCTCTCTAAACACACAGGGAATGTTCCTCTGGATTTGACTTCTAATTTACTTGTTGATAGTACATTTGCAGAAGCTATTGTGGTAGGCACTGTCAAAGGCGTGGTTTGCTGGTTTTGGCCGAATTATCAGGACCTTGGGTTGTGGAATCCAGCCACTCGAGAATTCAAGGCCCTTACTACGAATTGGGTAAGCTGCCGTATTCAAAGCTACCCTCCTTCAGTGATTGGTTTTGGGTTTGATTCCATCTCTAATGATTTCAAGACCCTTCGAGGAAATCATTACCGGGATGGAACACAATGTTACGAGCTCCACTCTTTAAAAACAAATTCATGGAAGAGGCTTACAGAACCAACGCCTTTGGTTTATAGTGACAACTTCTTGATGGATGCTTATTTAAATGGTGTTGGTTATTGGATTGTTTACGCTTCAGATTCGGCCAACACCCTATCAGTCAAGTCCTTGAAGCGCGTTCCATTAATCATGTCCTTTAACTTCCACACAGAAGTTTTTGAGGTTTGTAATCTTCCAGATGATGCAATTGCTCTCAAGAATTACCCATATATATACAAACAGGCGTTGGCATTATACAAAGAACGTCTTGCAATCGTTGTTCAGCGTATGCACTTGATAAAGAAAGAGCGCCACTTTGATGCCTGGGTTGTGACCAGGGACGGCCACTTGTGACCGAAGTTGATGGTAATTCAGGAACTCCAGTTTCCTGGCAACATTTGTTCACATCCAGACCATTTTGCGAGTCTGCATATGTACACTTCATCGTATTTAGAATGGATGGAAATATGGTGTTTTCACTCTACGACGATCCAAATAGTCAGCCTGAAGAGTTGGTGCATCGCATTTATAATCCGACAACTGACACAATCGAAAACATGACATCTAAAAGATGTATATATTTTGATTATGTTGAGAGTTTATTTCCATTGTCCGAGAGACGGGTTTGGACACAAAAGGAGTTAAAAAACTAATCTTCTATGGTCGACGATTAGCATCTGTCTGGTTTGTACAGTTTTAACGCTTTGGAGTTTGGACACAAAATATACCCTGCTTTCATGTACTTACAATTTGACTTCCTTGCTTAATTACTGCTCCGTATGACACACCGAGTTTAATTTTTTAGAACCCCGTTGAATGAATGACGTACTTCTTCTTTTGGTTTTTTTTCCTTGTTTTTTGTAAAAGCCGCTGTTGTGGACAGCACAACAGCGGCTTACAACTTTTCGATGAATCCACTGTCTAGTCTGACTGTCTGACACTGGCTTCCGCTTCTCTAAATAGAGTTGTCTCCAACTTTTCAAAGACCTGTATAAATATACTGAACTTGATGCATCAGCTAAATGTACTTGAAAGCTGGGAAATAACGATTGGATCGGGTTCGGGTCCGGCCATTTCAGGTTTATCATATTATCGGGTTAGGTCGGGTTGGGTTAGTTCGGGTTTCGGTGATTTTCGGGTCAGTTGAACGGGTCAAATTTGGGTCAACGGGTCAGGTTATTTCGGGTCCGGGTAATTTTCGGGTCAATATTTAAGAAAAAAAGTGCATATAGTCATTTCAAGTCTTTTTTTGTTACATTAAATTTATATTTTTTTGGGCCATTTTCGGGGTAGTGGTTTCGAATCGGGTCGTCGGGTCAATTTCGAGTCGACGCACTTCGGGTCGGGTTAATTCGGGTTTTCGGTTATTTCGGGTTTCAGCTCGTGATAGTTTCGGGTCTCGGGTCAGCCTTTTCTGATCGGGTTGCTTTTGCCAAGTCGAGCACCTACCTTATGACAAGATAAATGAAGGTGGGCCGGTAATCCGGTATATATAAGTAGAGTAGAGTAAGAGAAGGCAGTAACATCATCTGTTGTCTCACCAAACTCCCTTCATTTCTCTGAAATCAAAATCCCAAAAAATGAGGACGCAGATTTACCGATCTGCTTCAAGGCTTGCCAAGTCTCTTCTTTCCTCTACCAAGTCATCCTCCCACTTTCTTCCTGGTACTCTTTCTTCTCTCTATGTTTTTTTAATTGTTATTTTATTATTAATGTGATAATGTGATTCACTTTATTCGATTCTCATGTAAATATGTAATTAACCCTTTTATTCTGATTTACACCTTATTTGAGTGGCTGTTGTTTGGTGTTATCTTGATACGGAAAATGAGATAGCGTCACTGGTGGTATTAAAACATGTAGGGTCCACTAAAATGACGGACTCTACCTAAGGCTATTACTCTCTTTGTCCCAATCATTTATTTACCTTTGATTAAAATACCCGTCACGAAGAATTATAA
>JAIUZE010003487.1:0-120589 GCA_022085475.1 Heliosperma pusillum | reverse complement strand
ATCAACCTTATACCGCTAACGGTGAGATGCAAGCCCTAGTGAGCGTATTCGATTGCCTAAGAGTGTCTTTCCCGAGTCTTTGAATAACATGATGGATTCGGATTTGTGCCTCTTATGCTCTTATCATTATCTATAAAATTGCCTATCTATTCTTATCGTATCTCACATGTATATCTATATATGCATGCTTTACTTTTGTATTTCCCTATATGTACGTTAAAGGTGATATGGCTGGGAGAACCCGGAGTTACTCCCCACTGACTGTGGCATTCATGTTTTTCATGGATGAACAGGTTTCTTGCTTGGATGATTTTTGGATGTGACCTTTTGGGGTTCGGGTGTGAGCTAGCGGGCGTTGTCCCTGGAAGATTAACCTCTAGACGATTTTAGCTTATTTTCTAAACACTTGTTCTTTGTTAACATTTTGAGAGACTCCGTCTCTTTGTTATTTTCCGCACTTAGTTGTAATATTTTGACACTCCTCGTTTTATTTAACTTGCATGTATAAAAGTTTTTAAAAAAAACTACCTATTTCCGCAATATAATTCACATGCTTGTTTGTTTATTATTTCCGCATTCGCGAGGGTTGTCACACCGTTTTTGTGCCATCAAGATAGTCGAATAACTGAAGTCCGTTCATGATAGCACAGATTTGGAGGCGCCATTGGCGGAAAGTCATCATGTCCTTAAGTTGAATACAGTTTCAGAAAGTGACAAGAGTAAGGGGGGAAGACGGATTAGCGAGATTTGTGAGTTGGAGTTGAGGGGAAGACATGGTGCGAATTTGGAGAATAAGAAGGAACAAAATGGAGATTTTGTGTATAAAAATCGAACCCCAGGTGAATGCGTATAAGAAAGATCGCGAGGATTGTTTTAGACTCGTGATGCCATGTAAAGAGTCTAATATTTTTGTAATTTAATTGATGATTAATGAGTTACATTGAGGATGTATTTATACACAAGCTAGTATATATGACTACCTAATTTAGCTAACAATATTGACTATACTAGAATTCCTAATAAGCATTTACATTAGTAGGATACAATATTAACTAAACATAATGTTTATCAACTTAGTAAAAGTAGGAGTAGATTAAGGAGAGCTTTGAGAGCTTGGAATAGACCGACTCGATTTTGGTTGAGCTGGATCGAGTATGCTTAACACCTAGGAAGTTAAGGCAACATATATCCTAGTCTAAGATACATGTAGATTAATCGAATAAATCCATGTAATGATGTAGCATCCCCATCGGCTTATAACTAGTATAAGTAGCAATGACAGCCTCATTTCAGTGTTAGCTAAAAACTTCAGCAGATATTTATCTATCAATGTCTTACCACACTCCTCCAAAATATTGTAATACTCTTATTAAATTATATTTCATTAATTTCAATCAATTCTATACGTTCGATTAAAAGATAACTCACATATATTTGACAAATGTAGAAATGGTTAGAATGTAGGGAGTAACAATTTACAAACATCGGCGTTGATTTTTGGCTCTGAAATACTCTCGCTGTCAAAATTATGACAATTCCTTAATTATAGATTTTTCATGTATTTAGGATACCATATTATATTATCATGATTAAAATAATAAATCAATCAAGAATGTACTACCAGTCTACTACCATATGTGGGTAGATTAGGCAATAATTCCCAGGCACTATGATCTTCCATTTTCTACAACCTTCATTTGTCAGTTATTGCAAAATTTAAGGGAAATTTGGAGAAAACGAAGACAGGAGATTTTGAAGGAGAAAACTTCATTTATTAGGTTACCGAAATAGAGGTTCTTCAATGTAAATGATCCCTTCTTTAATAAGAAAAAATAATCCCCTTCACTCTTCATTAACGGGAAAAACTCTCTCTTCCACTCTTCTTTGTCAAGCAATTGGAAAGGATAAAGTTTCGTTTACTGGTTGTCGAAATAGAGGTTCTTGTAATCTCGTCTTTAATGAGAAAAGATTTGAGAAAAATACTCCACTTCACTCTCCATTTCCACTCTTCAACCCCCCCCCCCCCCTAAGGTGAAGGGACTAAAAGAGGATATCGAGGATTAAATGGAGAGAAGGGCAAGAGACACATGGCGGGGTAAGAGGTATGTAGAAGTGATTTTCCTTAAAATCTTAATACAATGTTTGATTTTGGTTGTTTTGGAAGAGAGAAAATGGATCACTTCAAAAACCCCAATTCAAGCAATCTCGTTAGTATCACTTTCAAGCCTCCTTATACGACGCTACAGTTCTCCATAGGGTTATATCACGTAACAAAGCAACTGCTCCTACAAAAACACCCCAAGGGTCACTAACTCATTAGTCACTATTGTCCATCTCAATGAAAAATCCATCCTACAAGCCATAAAGCCCTCTCAAATAGACAAAAGAAGCACACAAACACACGTCACAAACATTGACACTATCTTCTGTTGGCCACAAATTCACTAAAAACCTTTCTTAAAACCGCAATTTTCTCACGCAAAAAACAGCAAATCACACATGACTACATCCCAACTTTATACGCACTTTATCCTAAACTCACCTCAATTTCACTAAAATACACAACTTTTTCCAACCATCTTTCGTCATTAAACTTCTCCCCAACTTGCAAACTATAATTCCCCCTTCTTATTCTTTTTGTTTACCTGCACCTTTCTCATCTTTCTTCTACCAGAATGAAAAACTGAATCAAACCCATTATTTGTACTCAAAAACCCATCATAAAGATCCTGCCTTTTTGTCTTTTCAATGAATTTTTTGTCAGGGAATGACAATGGGTTCTTTGCAAATGATGAAGCCTCATATTTTTTTGCATTCCATAACTCAAGGGTAGTGGAATTGGATTCAGAAGGTCATGGGAAAGGATTTCTTCGCATAAAGCATTCCATAACTCCATCCTAAAAGCCATAAAACCCTCTCAAATAGACAAAAGAAGCATACAAACAAACGTCACAAACATTGACACTATCTTCTCTTGGCCACAAACTCACTAAAAACCTTTCTTAAAACCGCTATTTTCTCACGCAAAAAACACCAAATCACACATGACTACATCCCAACTTTATACGCACTTTATCCTAAACTCACCTCAATTTCACTAAAATACACAACTTTTTCCAACCATCTTTCGTCATTAAACTTCTCCCCAACTTGCAAACTATAATTCCCCCTTCTTATTCTTTTTGTTTACCTGCACCTTTCTCATCTTTCTTCTACCAGAATGAAAAACTGAATCAAACCCATTATTTGTACTCAAAAACCCATTATAAAGATCCTGCCTTTTTGTCTTTTTATTGAATTTGTTGTCAGGGAATGACAATGGGTTCTTTGCAAATGATGAAGCCTGATGTTTTTTTTGCATTCCATAACTCAAGGGTATTGGAATTGGATTCAGAAGGTCATGGGAAAAGATTTCTTCGCATAAAGCATTCCATAACTCCGTCCTAAAAGCCATAAAACCCTCTCAAATAGACAAAAGAAGCACACAAACAAACGTCACAAACATTGACACTATCTTCTCTTGGGCACAAACTCACTAAAAACCTTCCTTAAAACTGCAATTTTCTCACGCAAAAAACACCAAATCACACATGACTACATCCCCACTTTATACGCACTCTATCCTAAACTCACCTCAATTTCAATAAAATACACAACTTTTTCCAACCATCTTTCGTCATTAAACTTCCCCCCAACTTGCAAACTATAATTCCCCCCCTTCTTATTATTCTTTTTGTTCACCTGCACCTTTCTTATCTTTCCTCTACCAGAATGAAAAACTGAATCAAACCCATTATTTGTACTTAAAAACCTATCATAAAGATCCTGCATTTTTGTCTTTTAATTGAATTGTTGTCAGGGAATGACAATAGGTTCTTTGCAAATGATGAAGCCTGCTGTTTTTTCTGCATTCCATAACTCAAGAGTAGTGGAATTGGATTCAGAAGGTCATGGGAAAGGATTTCTTCGGCGTAAAGCATTCCATAACTCCATCCTACAAGCCATAAAACCCTCTCAAATAGACAAAAGAAGCACACAAACACACGTCACAAACATTGACACTATCTTCTCTTGGCCACAAATTCACTAAAAACCTTTCTTAAAACCGCAATTTTCTCACGCAAAAAACACCAAATCACACATGATTACATGACTACATCCCCACTTTATATGGACCACGCCTAATGCAAAGTATTGTCATTGACAATAAGACCAGCGATTGAGGACGAGGGGGCGTCAGTGATATTGGCGATACCAAGTCGAATAAGCGGGATTGGGTGTCACAGTAGCAACTATAGAAGGAGGGTTGAGGTTGCGGTAATGGTCGAAAGAGGGGCCGTTTTTGTGCCATCAAGATAGTCGAATAACTGAAGTCCGTTCATGATAGCACAGATTTGGAGGCGCCATTGGCGGAAAGTCATCATGTCCTTAAGTTGAATACAGTTTGAGAAAGTGACAAGAGTAAGGGGGGAAGAGAGATTAGCGAGATTTGTGAGTTGGAGTTCAGGGGAAGACATGGTGCGAATTTGGAGAATAAGAAGGAACAAAATGGAGATTTTGTGTATAAAGATCGAACCGCAGGTGAATGCGTATAAGAAAGATCGCGAGGATTGTTTTAGACTCGTGATGCCATGTAAAGAGTCTAATAGTTTTGTAATTTAATTGATGATTAATGAGTTACATTGAGGATGTATTTATACACAAGCTAGTATATATGACTACCTAATTTAGCTAACAATATTGACTATACTAGAATTCCTAATAAGCATTTACATTAGTAGGATACAATATTGACTAAACATAATGTTTAACAACTTAGTAAAAGTAGGAGTAGATTAAGGAGAGCTTTAAGAGCTAGGAATAGACCGACTCGGTTTTGGTTGTGAGCTGGATCGAGTATGCTTAACACCTAGTAAGTTAAGGCAACATATATCCTAGTCTAAGATACATGTAGATTAATCGAATAAATCCATGTAATGATGTAGCATCCCCATCGGCTTATAACTAGTATAAGTAGCAATGACAGCCTCATTTCAGTGTTGCCTAAAAACTTCAGCAGATATTTATCTATCAATGTCTTACCACACTCCTCCAAAATATTGTAATACTCTTATTAAATCATATTTCATTAATTTCAATCAATTCTATACGTTCGATTAAAATATAACTCACATATATTTGACAAATGTAGAAATGATTAGAATGTAGGGAGTAACAATTTACAAACATCGGCGTTGATTTTTGGCTCTGAAATACTCTCGCTGTCAAAATTATGACAATTCCTTAATTATAGATTTTTCATGTATTTAGGATACCATATTATATTATCATGATTAAAATAATAAATCAATCAAGAATGTACTACCAGTCTACTACCATATGTGGGTAGATTAGGCAATAATTCCAAGGCACTATGATCTTCCATTTTCTACAACCTTCATTTGTCAGTTATTGCAAAATTTAAGGGAAATTTGGAGAAAACGAAGACAGGAGATTTTGAAGGAGAAAACTTCATTTATTAGGTTACCGAAATAGAGGTTCTTCAATGTAAATGATCCCTTCTTTAATAAGAAAAAATAATCCCCTTCACTCTTCATTAACGGGAAAAACTCTCTCTTCCACTCTTCTTTGTCAAGCAATTGGAAAGGATAAAGTTTCGTTTACTGGTTGTCGAAATAGAGGTTCTTGTAATCTCGTCTTTAATGAGAAACGATTTGAGAAAAATACTCCACTTCACTCTCCATTTCCACTCTTCACCCCCCCCCCTAAGGTGAAGGGACTAAAAGAGGATATCGAGGATTAAATGGAGAGAAGGGCAAGAGAAATTACTCATCAAAAGCCTTCTCAATATAGAAAGGTAAACAAATGAATGAGACACCCAAATATGGAAATGGTAAATAAATGACCGGGACGGAGGGAGTATGTAGAAGTGATTTTCCTTCAAATCTTAATATACAATGTTTGATTTTGGTTGTTTTGGAAGAGAGAAAATGGATCACTTCAAAAACCCCAAATCAAGCAATCTCGTTAGTATCGCTTTCAAGCCTTCTTATACGACGCTACAGTTCTCCATAGGGTTATATCACGTAACAAAGCAACTACTCCTACAAAAACACCTAAGGGTCACTAACTCATTAGTCACTATTGTCCATCTGAATGAAAAATACATCCTACAAGCCATAAAGCCCTCTCAAATAGACAAAAGAAGCACACAAACACACGTCACAAACATTGACACTATCTTCTGTTGGCCACAAATTCACTAAAAACCTTCCTTTAAACCGCAATTTTCTCACGCAAAAAACAGCAAATCACACATGACTACATCCCAACTTTATACGCACTCTATCCTAAACTCACCTCAATTTCACTAAAATACACAACTTTTTCCGACCATCTTTCGTCATTAAACTTCTCCCCAACTTGCAAACTATAATTCCCCCTTCTTATTCTTTTTGTTTACCTGCACCTTTCTCATCTTTCTTCTACCAGAATGAAAAATTGAATCAAACCCATTATTTGTACTCAAAAATCCATCATAAAGATCCTGCCTTTTTGTCTTTTCATTGAATTTGTTGTCAGCGAATGACAATGGGTTCTTTGCAAATGATGAAGCCTGATGTTTTTTTTGCATTCCATAACTCAAGGGTAGTGGAATTGGATTCAGAAGGTCATGGGAAAGGATTTCTTCGCATAAAGCATTCCATAACTCCATCCTAAAAGCCATAAAACCCTCTCAAATAGACAAAAGAAGCACACAAACAAACGTCACAAACATTGACACTATCTTCTCTTGGCCACAAACTCACTAAAAACCTTCCTTAAAACCGCAATTTTCTCACGCAAAAAACACCAAATCACACATGACTACATCCCTACTTTATACGCACTCTATCCTAAACTCACCTCAATTTCAATAAAATACACAACTTTTTCCAACCATCTTTCGTCATTAAACTTCCCCCCAACTTGCAAACTATAATTCCCCCCCTTCTTATTATTCTTTTTGTTCACCTGCACCTTTCTCATCTTTCCTCTACCAGAATGAAAAACTGAATCAAACCCATTATTTGTACTTAAAAACCTATCATAAAGATCCTGCATTTTTGTCTTTTAATTGAATTGTTGTCAGGGAATGACAATGGGTTCTTTGCAAATGATGAAGCCTGCTGTTTTTTCTGCATTCCATAACTCAAGAGTAGTGGAATTGGATTCAGAAGGTCAGGGGAAAGGATTTCTTCGGCATAAAGCATTCCATAACTCCATCCTACAAGCCATAAAACCCTCTCAAATAGACAAAAGAAGCACACAAACACACGTCACAAACATTGACACTATCTTCTGTTGGCCACAAATTCACTAAAAACCTTCCTTAAAACCGCAATTTTCTCACGCAAGAAACAGCAAATCACACATGACTACATCCCCACTTTATACGCACTCTATCCTAAACTCACCTCAATTTCAATAAAATACACAACTTTTTCCAACCATCTTTCGTCATTAAACTTCCCCCCAACTTGCAAACTAGAATTCCCCCTTCTTACTCTTTTTGTTTACCTGCACCTTTCTCATCTTTCTTCCACCAGAATGAAAAACTGAATCAAACCCATTATTTGTACTCAAAAACCCATCATAAAGATCCTGCCTTTCTGTTTTTTGATTGAATTTGTTGTCAGGGAATGATAATGGGTTCTTTGCTAATGATGAAGCCTGCTGTTTTGTTTTGCATTCCATAACTCATGGGTAGTGGAATTGGATTCAGAAGGTCATGGGAATGGATTTCTTCGGCATAAAGCATTCCATAACTCCATCCTACAAGCCATAAAACCCTCTCAAATAGACAAAAGAAGCACACAAACACACGTCACAAATATTGACACTATCTTCTCTTGGCCACAAATTCACTAAAAACCTTCCTTAAAACCGCAATTTTCTCACGCAAAAAACACCAAATCACACATGATTACATGACTATATCCCCACTTTATATGGACCACGCCTAATGCAAAGTATTGTCATTGACAATAAGACCAGCGATTGAGGACGAGGGGGCGTCAGTGATATTGGCGATACCAAGTCGAATAAGCGGGATTGGGTGTCACAGTAGCAACTATAGAAGGAGGGTTGAGGTTGCGGTAATGGTCGAAAGAGGGGCCGTTTTTGTGCCATCAAGATAGTCGAATAACTGAAGTCCGTTCATGATAGCACGGATTTGGAGGCGCCATTGGCGGAAAGTCATCATGTCCTTAAGTTGAATACAGTTTGAGAAAGTGACAAGAGTAAGGGGGAAGACGGATTAGCGAGATTTGTGAGTTGGAGTTGAGGGGAAGACATGGTGCGAATTTGGAGAAGAAGAAGGAACAAAATGGAGATTTCGAGTATGAAGATCGAACCGCAGGTGAATGCGTATAAGGAAGATCGCGAGGATTGTTTTAGACTCGTGATGCCTTCTAAAGAGTCTAATACTTTTGTAATTTAATTGATGATTAATGAGTTACATTGACGCTGTATTTATACACAAGATAGTATATGTGACTACCTATAATTTAGCTAACAATATTGACTATACTAAAATTCCTAATAAGTATTTACAATATAGGGATACAATATTGACTAAACATAATAATGTTTAACAACTTAGTAAAAGTAGGAGTAGATTAAGGAGAGCTTTGAGAGCTTGGAATAAACCGACTCGGTTTCGGTTGTGAGCTGGATCGAGTATGCTTAACACTTAGGAAGTTAAGGCAGCATATATCCTAGTCTAAGATACATGTAGATAAATCGAAAAAATCCATGTAACGATGTAGCATCACCATCGGCTTATAACAATGACAACCTCATTTCAGTGTTGCCTTAAAACTTCAGCAGATATCTATCTATCTATCAATGACTTACCACGCTCCTCCAAAATATTGTAATACTCTTATTAAGTTATATTTGGGATTTTCTATCGTGTACCCCTGTGTTTTTTCGGATTCTAACATATACCTCCGATTTTTAAAAAACATCTGATATACCCCTAAACTTCCGTATTAGTTTCTAAGATACCCCAAGTATCCAAATTTGAGTTTTTAATGGTTAAATATTGTCACAAAAAATTGTATATTGATGAGTAAATAAGGATTTTATTGATGGTTTCACGTATTTTTAACAAACAATAAACTAAACCCGCCAAAATATAATAGTTAGAATTGTAAAATTTTTGCATTTAGGGTATTTTAGAGCAATTTATTAAGTTTAGGGGTATCCCGTGTGATTTTGATAAATCGAGGGTATATCGTAGAATCTGGAAAAACAAAGGGGTACATCATAGAAAAACCCATCATATTTCATCAACTTCAATCAATTATATACGTTCGATTAAAATATAACTCACATATATTATTTGACAAATGTAGAAATGATTTGAATGTAGGGAGTAACAATTTACAAATATCGGCGTTGATTTTTGGCTCTGAAATTCTCTCGTTGCCAAAATTCTGACAATTCCTTAATTATAGATTTTTCATGCATTTAGGATACCATATTATATTATCATGATTAAAATAATAAATCAATCAGGATTGTACTACCAGTCTACTACCATATGTGGGTAGATTAGGCAATAATTCCCAGGCACTATGGTCTTCCATTTTCTACAACCTTCATTTGTCAGTTATCGGAAAATTTAAGGGAAATTTGGAGAAAACGAAGACAAGAGATTTGGAAGGAGAAAACTTCATTTATAAGGTTACCGAAATCGAGGTTCTTCAATTTAAATGATCCCTTCTTTAATAAGAAAAAATAATCCCCTTCACTCTTCATTGCCGGGAAAAACTCTCCCTTCCACTCTTCTTTGTCAAGTAATTGGATAGGACAAAAGTTTCGTTTACTGGTTGTCGAAATAGAGGTTCTTGTAATCTCATCTTTAATGGGAAAAGATTTGAGATAAATACTTCGCTTCACTCTCACGTAACAAAACAACTACTCTTACAAAAACACCCCAAGGGTCACTAACTCACTACCTAGGTAGCACGGACACTCCTCTTAACTAGTCGTCCCGTGTCGGACAACGTGTCGGACTCACGGACACACGGACACCTATAAATTAGGAATGATAGGTTAAAAGACTAAAAGAAATTGATTAGAAGATGAGTTGGGTGGAAAATGAGAATAAATTATAGTCAAAGTCAAATTTTACCTTCAACTATTTACATTTAATATCAAATACCAATATAAAAATAAAATCGTACTATATTTATAACTATAATATATATATTTATTAAATTTAAATGTCGTGTCCCGTGTCCTAAATTTCACGAGATGCCGTATCACGTGCCCGTGTCCGTTTTCGTGCTACCTATGTCACTACTAGTCATCTCAAAGAAAACTTCATCCTACAAGTCATAAAACCCTCTCAAATAGACAAAAGAAGCACACAAACACACGTCACAAACATTGATAGTATCTTCTCTTGACCACAAATTCATTAAACATATGGTCTTGCTTCAGACGGACCATTTTGGTTTGAAGCAATAAGACGGAATTTTCTAACCACTTTACAGTTAGATGTAACCACTATTGAAAACAAGTTAAAATAAGTTTTAGTTACATTTGATCAAAAAGTGGCAACATAATGTCGTCTTATTTTTCAGACAAAAATAATCCGTCTGAAATAAGAATTTACGTTCATTAAAAACCTTCCTTAAAATCTGAATTTTCTCGCACAAAAAACACAGAATCAGACGTGACTACATGACGACATCCCCGTTTATACGCACTCTATCCTAAACACGCCTCAATTTCACTAAAATACACAGCCATCTTTCGTCATTAAACTCTCCCCACTTGCAAACTATAATTCCCCCTTCTTATTCCTTTTGTTCACCTGCACCCTTTCTCATCTTTCTTCTACCAGAATGAAAAACTGAATCAAACCCATTATTTGTACTCAAAAACCCATAATAAAGATCTTGTCTTTTTGTCTTTTGATTGAATTTGTTGTCAGGGAATGACAATGGGTTCTTTGCAAATGATGAAGCCTGCTGTTTTTTCTGCATTCCATAACTCAAGGGTAGTGGAATTGGATTCAGAAGGTCATGGGAAAGGATTTCTTCGGCTGCGGTCGCGACACCGGGTTTTTGGTGTTAATGATGGTGGTTGCAGGAGGAGGAGGGTGCGTTATGGTAATAGAGTGTGTTGTAAAGTACAAGAGGGAGATAATAAGTCTAGTGACAGCGGTAAGTTTTTTTTTTATTGTTTTCAAAAAGTTTTCTGCATGGCTAACTTATAGAGTTATAGTGAAGTAGCTGTCTTTTGATGCAATTTTCGTTTAATGTCACTGGGTAAAACTGAGTACATCTCACGATAAGCCTATATTAGTGGGAGTGTTTGCGACCCTAGGATAATGTTGTTGTTGCATTTTTAAGCTAACAAGATAGCTTATTATATAAAATTTGATTGCTCCCTCTTCCAATCATTTGTTTATCTTTGTTTAAAATATTGCTCACGACGAATTAAGATGGTAAATAAATGAATGAGAATAGACTAAAAATCAAAATAACATGTGGAGGAACATACTTATTTAATAACCATGATTGCATAATAAGCATGAAAAATGAGAACATGTGTAGATAATTTAGCAAATACAGTAATTATGTACTGTAATTCGTTGCAGTATAATTTTCTTAGGAAATGAATGGATGACATAAGCCTTGTTTATATATGGTTCAGCTGGCTCAAGTCTAGGCTTCGTTTCATTTATGGTTTTTGGTATTTTATAATTTATTTGAGAAAGGGGTGATTTACTTTGTTTATTTTGTATACAATTTCCATCTAGTATCTGTTTTGATCATTCCTCTCAAGTTGTACATCGGTTTCTATATAAAGATCGTACTTCGCTATCTAATGGAGTATGTTAGGAGGGTAATCTATACTCTCGTAAATAAGTACACAATTCGATTTATGATACAAAATGCATTTAAGACCAATATATTAATGTAAGCGTCGCAAAGTATACGATTAGTCGACCCATGAGTTTGGCTGCCTATGTTGTCAGTACTTGTCATCATGTTCATTAGATAAAGAGCCCTACTTTTAAAACTGTTCCCGATGTCCTGCGCAAGGCGCTACTCATGGGAATCTAGGACAAAAACTAAGTTGTCTGCGTGTTATCTGTGTTGTTGTCGTTTGCTGTTGTTTTTTATCTTATGGCTCCTTGATCTATTTATAAATGAAAATGCTCTGTTTAAACTTGCATTCTGCAAGCCAATAGGCCTGCTACAAAGAAAAATCGTGTACTTCTTATGAGTTATGAGTATAAGATTTTATAATAGCTGCTGAAGGAATGTCGTACTGATCTAGTGCATTCTGTCTGTTTCTACTTGGGAGTTAAAGCATATTCCATGGGTGTAGAGTCTGTAGACTCGTGGTGAATGTCTGATAATACTTTGGTTTCCTTCTCACATGACCAATGTAACATATAAAATGCTGAGATCAAGTTTTGTGTTTGTTCCATATTTCGTAGAGTCTGTAGACTCGTAGTGAATGTCTAGTTGACTCTACTCTCTTTTCTTCCCATGCTAATATGTTCTCAACTATTTTAAGGAACCATTCGTGTGTCTCTTTTATTCTGGCCTGGGTTTATAATTTCCGGAACTGTTCTACAACCCAGCGTAACTTTGACCTCATTCGACTATTCGAATGTATGAAAGTATTTAATCTTCTGATCATTTAATGTATTTTTAATTTTCATGGAGCGAGAAGATAAAAGTATATAAAATGGATTTATTTTATGTTTGCCTAATATCACTAATTCCTTGTAGATGGTGAACCTCCCGAGTCTTTGTTCATGAAGGAGCTAAGAAAAAGAGGTATTTCACCAGCATCACTGCTTGACGAGATGAACAACGGCACATTTGGGAACGAGATAATGGAAGAGGGGGGTAATCGATCATTCTCAAACAGGAAGTCAATTGCAATGGGTTTTGATAAAAGCTTAACTAATCAAAGGGAGCAATCGATGGCGTTGAACAGCGAAGGCCTTGAGGTTGACATACATTTAACTTTTTGATGATTTTATTTATACTAAATTGAGAGCAGTTTTTTTGTTCCTTGCTCAAGTGACCCTTCCCAACGTGATGCTTTGGCTTATTTGTATTTCTGCGTGTTAAATTGATGTCTTGAAATTCATTCCTGAGAGCCCGAATCTGGTTTATTATATAAATAGTATGGTAGGAGTATAGGACCCTACATTTCCTTATTGATTTCTGTGCTGTATACCCAACTACGGAGTACCATTCTTCCGGAACTTGTTGCGGAACTTATTGACACGTACTTGTTGATGATTTTGAAGTGACATTGGGATAAAGTTGTGCTATGTTCACAGAACAAAACGGTACTGATGAAGATCTTGATTGAATCTCATCGCAAATTTGACCATTTCGAAATATAAATTCTTGTACAATTCTCATGAATTATTAATAGAACTCCTACAAGTGTTATTGGCAGACTCTGGTCCGACCATGTAGAAAAAATCCGCTTACAACTTTTGGCCAAAGTAATATGAGCGCTCTTGATTCTGTGAAATTATATCAAGTTCCTGATAGAGTTTGCGGCTGTAGGGAAATTGAACCACAGTATACCAAGGCTTCTGTCTGTTTTTCTCATTCAATGATTTTTAATTTGAGATACACAATACATCTAGAAACAAAAAGTTACTGTATGATTAGACTCCATCTGATGAAATCTTTTGACCTCAGAGTATGTGTCTACAGAATACCTGACAGACGACTCTAATAAGTAATACTCTTAAAAGCAATCTAACGGGGTTAAGGTTGCGTAGTTATTGAATAGGTTCCAGAGTATTGATCTTGTTACCTTATATCTTCTGTTAGTTGGCATTTACCCTGATCCTGTACATGGTGTAATTCCTTAAAATTCAGAACAGTGAGAACACCATATAAACTCCAGAAAAGAGCACATGTCTAAAAGATGTTTTAATCCTCTTATATCCCAGTATTACTACTAGGCTTCATCAAAAACATACAAAGATAAAATTTACAGAAGTCGTACTATTCCCATTAATTGGAAAAAGGTTGATGCTTTACGGATGCTGCTGCCTGACAGTTTGGAATTCCTTCGCAGGCCGGAGTTCACGATGGTGAAAGTGAATGCTGTATCGAAAAAAGATTAATAAGATATTGGTTGGTATTAGTAAGTGTTCCGAGAGAACATTTCAACAAAACACATATAAATGCATCTATTATTAAACACTTGTCTGTGGGATGTTTCAAGATAATAGGCCATAAATATTCATAATAACATCTAATGGTAATCTGCTGATTCATGCAATGTTTCAGAGTTGGGATTGTATATAGGATTGTCGTTGATAGGCATATACTCTTTTCTTAATTGGGACCTCACTTAAACCATGAAGAGGAAAATATAAGAAACAAATGCTAAAAAAATTTGAATAGAAATAATTTGAGTGTTACGCTGCCTTGCATATAGTTGGCAAATTATTTTGCATTTTCACTCATTCTTAAAAGCTTGTTGCTCGTGTGTTGAAACGTCATGCCAGGGTTGAGATCCTTAGTTTTGCACAATAAAGTTTGTCTTTGGTTGTTTCTCTCGGATTTGTTTTCAGTTTCACATTGGGATTGTAAGTGTCGTTTGTTGTCTTAGCTTTAAAAAGCATGCGTGTGCGCCTTGGATGAGGCACTAGCCAAAATGCCTCGGTGGCTCACTAGTACGCACTTTCCATATCTTCATCTTTTAGATATTTATTAATGCCATTTCTTTCCCCATAATTGCTAGCTTTTAGGAGTATTGTTTTACATGTTAACGAAGTTGGAACACTCCTAGAAAAGGTATTGTTGGTCAAAATTTTATTTCCGAAAATACAATTTGTTACCAAAAATATGGTTAAATAACTTATAGTGCCATAGTGACATACTATATTTGCCTTTCCACAAACACAATTGCCGTCTCGGTGTTCAAGGTAAGGTTCTACATATAGTTATAGCATAAATGAAAGGAACTAATTGTCAAAAAAAAAACATAGATGAGAGGAACTAAAGGTTAAATAACTTATTTGGAAGATTTATGCTCCAAAGATTATGAGCCTGTATTTTTCTTGTCTTTGCATTTAAGCCAAGAATTTATGATAGGCTACGCATTTGCAAATTTTGCAAATTCACTAACTGCTTATGAGAATAAGAAAATCCTTTGGAATTCACAAATATATCATCAGTCTAGTGTTTCAACAGAAAGCCTAGATGTCTTAAAAAAGGTTTCTCTTAGTTTTGGCGGCTTTCTTTGTGTGACGTTGTTCAGTTATGTGTTTAATTCGACTGTGAAAAAAATGACGTCATATAGCGTAAGTAAAAGGAAGTCGCTGTCGTTTCTCGCATAATTATTGCTTTGTTTTCTGTACTTCATATGTCATTATCGTTTCAAATAGTAAGGTGCTACTAATATTTTTATTCCCCTGCTAATTAATGGTTTCTCTTAGTTTTGGCGGCTTTCTTTGTGACGTTCAATTATCTGTTTGTTACGACTGAAAAAATGATGCCATAGAGCGTAAGTTAAAGGAAGTCGCTGTCGTCTCTCGCATAATTGTTGCTTTGTTTTCTGCACTTCATATGTCATTATCTTTTCAAATAGTAAGGTGCTACTAATGTTTTTATTCTCCTGCTAATTAATGTGTCGTCAAACATTCTACTTTGTACATATAACAGCACTAATTGTGCTGTTCTTTTAGTACATCAAGAATCAAGATAGGATACTCTGATTATTATGCCTTTGCCTATACAAGTGATAAAGGAAACCTGGTTTTGTCGTGGAAATCATTTCACAGAGAAATTTTTGGAGGCGTTGGATATAGATAAAAAGCCACAAATTCAATAATCACTTCCTTAATTAATGCTCTTTACTGAACGAATGGGAGTGTTCTTTTATGATGCGTGTACGGTATGGCTGTTGTCTATATTCTATAACTGTGGTCTATTTTCTAGAGTTCAGTTACAGAGATCTTGAAGTTCTTTTATCTTATTATCTGATATTATGTGTCGGAAAGACTCAGTCCATAAACTGATTGTTCTTTTGTTAAAGACATTCATTCACAGCAGTCTTGAACTTTGTCTGCCTACTGCTTGGGGTAATATACTTCTAGTACCTCCTATTTTACTCTGCCTTTGTCAAAAGTACTCGACACATATGCGTCATGTGTGTCCAAAATCAAATATCCCATGCTTTACTTGAAGTAGCTAGTGTCGAGTACTGAGTAGATGAGTTAATATAAAGAGTCAAAATTTCATAGATTACTTCCGTTTCCAAAGAGTAGCCTTGTAGGTTAATTCTAAAATTTTCTCCTACGAAAGGACTTCATGGAACCATTTCTACTCTCTATGAGGCTATATTTGACCTCAAGATTGTAAGTTGTACGAAGTAGGACTGTAGGTTATTTTTTCGCCTTGTTACCTCATTTCCCTGCACCATGTTTCCAATTTTAAAGTGACTGTTGACTTTATTGTTTCTTAACAAAAGATACATCATGTTGTATTTGTCGTTCTGGTAATATATAATTCCGTCTTCCTTTTCGTATTTGTTGAACAGGGGTTAATTCCGCGTGGTAAAGTTTTGTTAAGGATTGGCGTAACATTCTTCCTGGCATTTTGGCCTCTGATTGTCATAGCGTTTGCCATTTTCGCTGCTCTATATCTGGTAAACATCCTGATCTTTCCTCTAAGGTGTTCAGATATCACCTATCTTTAAGTTTAACAATATATGTGTACTGAATACATATATGATGGGGGATCATGGGAAAAACAACTGTAAGTTGTTACATTGCTGTTCTGCTCTGTGAACTTTCTAATACAGTAGAATATAACTATAATATGTGGGCCTCAACCATCACCTTAAGGTGTTGGTTGAGATGGTTCATCTATCATGGTATCAGAGCCAGAGTGACCAAAGGTCACGTGTTCAAACCCTGACAGTCCCCAATATCTCACAAACTCACCAAGTGGAAAAAACCCGCACATGGTATGGGGGGCCTGTGCACTAACCAACCACTCTTCAAGCTCAATGGGCATATAACTATAATATATGGGCCTCAACCATCACCTTACCTTAAGGTGATGGTTGAGATGGTTCATCTATCACTTTCTTTATTCATCCCTGTGTTACTTTCATTTTAGACGTCTTTTGTGTTTCCTATGGTTTTTGATAGGCTGCCATCATGTGTCTTGTGTTGTTCTTAGTTACCAAATCTGCTCGAAACAGGGGGTACTATATTAGGCCATTTAGTTATTAAGATGTTGACAGGCATGGGCACGAGCGATTCAAAGATCAAGTCTCCAGTCGAGATATATAATATTATGTCGAAACCCTCTTAAGTATGGAGATAGTTGAACAGTATTCTCGATTTCCTCGATTTGTAGTCAGTGAGGAGGTAGATAAAGATAAGATCACTTTATGGGAAGCTAATCGTAGTAATGTTAGAAATGCTTACGAAAGTAATATGAGATGAAAAAATTGTTTGACAGCAATATCTTTTCTTGAACATATTTGAATGAATTGTTTTACTGCAGTACTTTGGGCCAATATTTGTCCATGACGGAAGCAAAATCCCATTTGCTCCTCCGCAGTATATTGATCCGTATGTACTTCTTCAAGAAGAGAGATTCTCACAGTAAGCCAATCCAGGTGATTGCTTCCGACACTTCCAATAC
Organism: Heliosperma pusillum; assembly: GCA_022085475.1. NCBI lineage: Eukaryota > Viridiplantae > Streptophyta > Magnoliopsida > Caryophyllales > Caryophyllaceae > Heliosperma > Heliosperma pusillum. Next base: position 102,872 of record JAIUZE010003487.1, on the reverse strand, counting down.
TCCTAGGACGGCAATGAGATTTTCAATCTCTGTAATCTGTAAATTAAAGTTCAGTAGTTGCTCGTGCTCTTGTATTTCGGTTACATGAAAGTACTCTCGTTATGTTCTTAAGGGTCGATGGAGTCGGAGTCGATGGTGTTGTAATCACAGTGCGTGATGAGATTGCCACCATCTTGTAAAAAAAAGCTTAGTACTATATATACCTGCATCTTCGTTTACTAGGACACCGTTTGGCCGCAAATTTGGAGGGTTGAGTCAGTCTAAACTGTTGGCCAATCAAGGTCTCGGCGTTCCTGTTGGGAGCGTTAATGGCAGTATCAGTTTTGAACTAATTCAGAGTTAAGATTATGAGTATCACCGATCGTCATCCAAGTTAGCTAATGTTTGTACCCTTTGAAATTCGCGGACTCAATAATAAAGATTATGAAGCGTCAGAGTGTTCATTTGTGGATGATATAATATCACCCCTCCCCGGTATCACGACTAAAAAAGTAGGTAATGAAATTCGGAGATTGTACCTCTAATCTTATTCTCCATACATCTCATTTGTATTACCCGATTCTCTCACGAAAAAATATGAAATTGCTACAAGTAAATGATTTAGCTAGCGCAAATTAATAATGGATGATACTTGTAAGGCGTTAACTATCGATCAACAATGAACTGTCACTGGTAGTAAGCTCGTTCAAATCAAATTGATGGCCACATTTTGGGTTTATTGAAACCATTTCATTTTGAGTGTTAAGTCAATTTGGGTATTTTGGAGTTGAGTACTCGAGATTTTCATGAATCAGTTTGGACTAGACTCGAGAGCTATGAAAACCTACTTGACCCAATAGAACCCGAAGCTTGGGTGAAAAGAAACCGATCCGGCCCGAGGTCACATCGACAACTGAAAACTATCGTATTTATCCTAACCCGAACCGACTTGTGTCTCGATATTAACTCAACCCAATTTTGACCATAACAAAATTAACTTAATAATAGGCCAAATAAGACCAAATTGGTTAAGCATCTTAGTTTTTGAAGCTTAAAACTAAAACAATTACATTTCTAAATTGTTTTAACATAAAATTGTCAACTAAAATAAGATAAAGTGCATGTTTATAATCTGGCCGATTCTGACCTAAACTGAACTAAATCCGACTTGTCACCCAATTATGACATGACCGGACAAGGACTCGAAATGAACTGGAAATCTGGAATCTACTCGAACCTGTTATTAACCCGACAAAACCCAAATCTAATATGATCCGTCTAGCTTTGTCTCAACCTGTAACTGACGCAATTGCCAACTCTAGCTTGAATCATATCACATCACATTTATAAAAAACATTTGTACCAAATCAATAATATCAACTCATTTTTTATTCAAATCAACAAAAATTCATTATTTTTTGTTTCCAATGAACACACAATTTTAGCTGACAATCAAATAAAACCCTGACCAACATCACCATATAAAACTCACTCAACTTGAATTAAATCTAATATAGCACACATAATATTACCCAAAGCATCTCAAACAACTTGACCTAATAATAACCTAATTCGAGACAATACTATACATATACTGATGTAGCTTGCAAGTCTAACCTGACCTGACTCCCGAGTGGCTGGAACAAAACCCGCTAACACCCGACCCGATAAAACCTGGAAATATTGCAACCCAAAACCGACCCGGCCCGAGGACAACTCGTAACCCAACACAACTCGATGATCAGTGACCCAAACCCGACCCAGAACGACCCCAAAATGACTCGATTAAATAGATGATTCGACAATTATTAAGTTTAATATTGATCAAAATAACAGTGTTTTTGTGCTTAGATTGAAAGGTTTGACTTAACTCTGAAGTAACTAAACAAAATAGTTTAAAGCTAAATTTAATGATAAAAAGTTGAAGTAATGCGATAAAGTAATCGAACCTGACTCGATACATCATATGACTCGAGGTGAACCGGACCCGACATGACCGAATCGGACATGACCCGACCCAAATTCGACCCGACTGACCCGATGGCCACCTGGACCTGAAAACAACCCTCTAAGAGGAAAAATTGACTCGAACACAATCAAGACAATCTATTTACCGGGGATATCAATTTCACCCGCATCCGATCAAAACCCGATCATAACAGACCGATGAAAACCCAGCTTAAATGATTGATGGATGAAACATATAATGAACGGAATTACTTTTTCACATACGATTTTTACTCTTTCACATACATTTTTTCATAAACTTTCCACATCCTACCCTTTTTCTAACAAAAATCTCTCTTTTCCCTAAACATATTCACATTCACGGTTTCCCCCACACTTAATCAAATTAATTCTTATATACATTTAGCCTAAAATCAGATCTAATACATGAACAATATATTATAATTCTCCAATTAATGAATTAAATTTAATTTTAGCAATTATGAATACTTTAAAAAAAAGTTTCAGGTTTATGGGATTGTGTTTATGGTTAATGGATGGTGGTTAGAGGTTTATGGGTGGTGACCATGGTGGTCGACGACCGTACAGTGGTCGTCGTAGTAGATGGAGGGTGAATGGTTGTGGTGGAGATCGACGTCTGGTGCGACGTGGTTAAGCGAATGGTTGTAGCCTATGGTGGTTGAGGGAAGGAGGGAGAGTGAGGGCGACGACTGGTGGTGGGTTGAAGGGTGGTGCCCGTGGTGGTGGTGGTGGGGAAGGGGTACTGGGTAGTCATGTTTTTTTTTATTCATTAATTGGTTAATTATTTTTTAAATAATTAATTGTATGTTCTTTTTTCAAAAAAAATGTTAATTTTGTTCTGTTTTTCAAAATAGTAGTGCTTCTTAGTTTGTAATTCTTTTTCATTGATTATTTTAATTTTAATTTTAATTTTTTTTAATTTACTATATTAATTTGTTGGTGGAAGGAATGACAGAGTCCTACCGGAGCTATGTCGCTGGGACGCCTAACCGGAGTGGTGGAAGGGAGGTGGTGTTGGTGGTGAAGGTAGATGAGGAAGAGAGAAAGAAAAAACAATGGATGAGGATAGGGAAATGAAAAGGGTATAATTGTAAAAGCCGTATGTGAAAGAGTAAATTTCGTATGTGAAAAAGCACGCCCGGGTATAATTCGACCCGACTGACCCGATGGCCACCTGGACCTGAAAACAACCCTCTAAGAGAAAAAATTGACTCGAACACAATCAAGACAATCTATTTACCGGGGATATCAATTTCACCCGCATCTGATCAAAACCCGATCATAACAGACCGATGAAAACCCAGCTTAAATGATTGATGGATGAAACATATAACAGTAGGTCTCCCTTGTGACGGGTCGGACCTTGCGACGGGTTTTTCCTCTAACAAAATGGGTAGAGGGAACATGTGGGGCACCCCCCATGTGCTTCCCCTTTTCCCTTAAATGGGTCATTTGTGAGGGGAAATGGTACCCGTCGCAAGCTTGTGACGGATACTGCCCGTTACAAACAAGAATTTGTGAACATATAATGAATGAATGATAGATTAGGTGAAGAAATATATCCCATCATCTGTCCAGTGTCCACCACCCGACCCGAACCCAAAAAACACATTCAAAATACAATGGGCCAACCCTAATGCTTCTCCCAAACACAGCCCAAACACCCCCCTAAAAAGCCCATCACCAAACCACAAACCCTAACAAACCCTACATATAAAACACACAAACCCTCAGCATTCCTCCACTCTCCATTTCCCCCCTCCCCAAACCGCAGCCAAACTCCCTAACCAAAAATGGGTCGTGTAATCCGGGCACAGCGTAAAGGAGCAGGATCCATCTTCAAATCCCACACACACCACCGTAAAGGAGCAGCCAAACTCCGCACCCTAGACTTCGGAGAACGAAACGGTTACCTAAAAGGAGTCATCACCGACATCATTCACGACCCTGGTCGTGGTGCACCCTTAGCCAAGGTCACCTTCCGACATCCTTTTAGGTATAAGCATCAGAAGGAGCTTTTTGTCGCTGCTGAAGGGATGTATACAGGACAGTTTTTGTATTGTGGGAAAAAAGCTAATCTTATGGTTGGAAATGTGTTGCCTTTAAGGAGTATTCCTGAAGGTGCTGTTGTTTGTAATGTTGAACATCATGTTGGTGATCGTGGTGTTTTTGCTAGAGCTTCTGGTGATTATGCTATTGTTATTTCTCATAATCCTGATAATGATACCTCTAGGTATGTATATTTCTTACTTTCTCCGTCTCCGTCATTTGGTTGCCTTTTTTTTTACGTGTCCGTCTTAAATGAGAATAAATGACTCACTTAAATAAGGATTTGTTTGACTAATTTAATTAACCTTGTTTTGCCAATAGTTTTGTGTAGAATTGGTTTTTGTTAAATGGAGTATTTTTTCTTTCTAAAATGTGAAAAATGAATGCATCACTTAAATGTGAAATGTAAAAATGAATGTACAATTTAACCTTGTTTTGCACATAGTCTTGAATAAATTTTGTCATGATACTTCTAATGGAGTAATGGGTATGAAATGATCGACAGTTCGACACCCGTAGATAAAGGAAAGAAGATTTAAAGGGATTGAAGGGATATTTGATTGTTTTTTGAGTTTATGATGATAAGTTATTGATTTGGTTTTATCTTTTGTTGCTACATTTTTACCTTGGGAAAGCATATGGATTAACTTTTAAAGTAAAGTTGTTGGATGTAGTATTCTCTAAAATTGAGATTTAGAAAATGCTCGTCTTATATGAGAGTAAGACAATCTCGCGATAAGTTTAAAGTGAACTGTGCGTATAATGGTCATGTATTTTCGGTAGTTCTGGTGTGTTACACAGCCTATAGTGTATGTCTCGTGTTAAAAAAACTAGTCTTTTGATGTTGAAAGCATTTTGGTTCGTTTTGGGTAGGATTAATTTATGGCAGGCATAATGTCACGACCGCAAACACTAGTACCACTGAGTGTTGTACATGGGCAGTACAACCTTTTGCATTTGCCTTAAAATTGTCGTAGCATTAGTCAAAATAACAGTAGCAATATCACTCCCGTTATTTATGGTGTAACTTTGTGTCACTAGTTTAACAGATTCAAACAACGGGTATTTGTTTTATTTATGTCATAACATAGCTCTCATTTAAGTATTGTCCAAGTGTTATTTGGCTTTCTTACAGTTGATAACTAAGCTGCTGATCCTTGGGATACTAATCCTTGTTTATTACTCCGTCCCTCCCAAATCGTTTTCTTTTCATTATGTGACGTATTTTTAACTACTACTACCTCCATTCAATTTTTTTCTTCCCATTTCAATAAAATACTCTTCACAAATATTGGAGAAATGGGAAGAAAGAAGTTGGATGTAGGTAGTAGTAAACAAACTAGTTAGACGGAGGAACTAGCCTCTTCCATTGCCTGCTTCCCTGGTTATTTTTTTCATTTTTTAAAATTGAAAAGTGTATTGGCCAAGTCCTTGCTTTGACAGTATTTCTGATTTTCTCTGCCAATTGTAGGGTGAAGCTTCCATCAGGTGCCAAGAAGGTAGTCCCAAGTGGTTGCCGTGCCATGATTGGGCAAGTTGCTGGAGGAGGTCGTACTGAGAAGCCTCTTCTAAAGGCTGGAAATGCTTACCACAAGTTCAGAGTGAAGAGAAACTCTTGGCCCAAGGTTAGAGGTGTTGCTATGAATCCAGTCGAGCATCCTCATGGTGGTGGTAACCATCAACACATTGGTCATGCCAGTACTGTCCGTAGGGATGCCCCACCCGGTCAAAAGGTTGGTCTCATTGCGGCTCGTAGGACTGGTCGTCTTCGTGGTCAAGCTGCTGCTACTGCTTCCAAGAGCGATAAGGCATAAGTTTTACTTTGTTTTCAGTTTTTGGTCATTTAGTTTGGAGATTGCATGCTAAGATTGTACTCAGTTTTGTTTAGAACCTCTGTTTTGGTTATATTACCATCTTTTATCGACTAAACTACAATGTTGCTGAATGAATCGTCCAATTGGGTTGTCTCTTAGAAGCCATAAGTTAGATAAAAGCTAAATGATTTCCATTTCCAAGTCTTTTGGGTTACACAGTTCCAAATTCAAAGAAGTTTGTGCCACCAAATTTCTGTGTTCTGTGTTGGCTTTTGCTGTTGAGTCGGTATTTGTGTTCTGTTCTAAATTTCCCATTATTAGAGGTTTAACAGAGCTGTCTATACATTAAGGTGGGGATTGAGGATCTGAACTCGTTTGAAATGATCGGTCTTTTGTTATGCTTACTCGTTCGCATGGATCATAGAGTAATTAGAAAAGTTCCCCAGTGCAATTGCAATAGTAGTAGTTTATCATTGTATTCCTATTTCGCATTGACAAACAACTTTAAAAGAAATGGAAGCATAATGAAATCTAAAGATATCGAAATAAGAAAAACGTAAAGTGATCATGAAAAAGGGATGACCTTAGTTATTGTCTATGTGTGGTTTGTATACTACGGAGTAATATAAATGGTTTGTATACTACCGAGTAATATATATACAACTAATAAATGGAACTTAATGTTTCATAATTCATCAAAATTATGACCATGACATAACCCAAGTTGTATACTCTCAAGCTTCTATACACATTGAAAGTAAGAATCTTGGGAAATGATACATATTGTGATACACCTACGATACAGAATGAAAGGGTTTGTATTCGGAAACACTTACACTAATACCTCTAAACGAAGCTACGGCTGCTACGAGTGAAATAATGAAGCATGAAACATTTAAAATCTGCAGCCATATCCATTTCAGCGAGAATCGTTGGATTTTGGCTTGCACTATATACATTTCTATAGGGAAGAAGATGGTAAGTGGCCAGAAGGAAAACGCGCCTAAAAGTCCGACAATGTCAGTGAAGAATGGAAGGAGCATTGCTATGACTGTCATCACTACCACATATAATGATCGCCATATCAACCTGAACAAGTTGAAGTTGTAGGTCCCGCATGGGAGGTTGATCGGGTATTCTGAAGTGATGAACTTGTTTTCTGGACATCTTGTTGCACACTGCGACTCTATAAACTCAAAAAGTGGTTGCACGAATACCTGTCGACAGGTAACAGCACGTTAGTTTAAGTATGTTACAAAGTCAAACCACACGGGATTGCCTACTTTCTGATACATTACCTGATACGCTCCAACAAGATGGACGACTATGAAGACATTCGCAATGGCAATGAGCCAATATGGTTCATAAAAACCAAACCCCGTCAAGAAATTGCCTGGCGCAGCGTTACCAAATGCTGCATAACCCACAACTCCACATAGCATGTAGAAAAATGTGGTTATGAAAATCCCAATTGTCGACGCTTTCTTCATCACCACATTCTCCGGTGGGCTTGGTCTAAGTGTATCCTGTCAATTACGACGTTCAATACAAAAATCTCAACACCTTAGTTAATGTTTCAGAAATTATAAGAATCGAGGACGAAAAGCTTACTTGTACTTCAATTAGAACCATGGAAAAGGCATAAGCAAAGGCCATGTTTCCCAATGCAGTAAAGATATTCCAAATCTTTTGTTCCTTAGTCACATCTATTCCAATTTCTACTCCAGTTATTGATGTTTTAGCATGGCTTCCACCTTAAACAATTATACACAATATATCTCATTCCATCAGATTAATATCAACTATTTAGCTACTAATGCAACTTCAAACTGACCTGCAACTTTGGCAATCGAAAGGCCAATGCCGATGAAGGAATAACCAAAAGACGTGACAGCCGCGATTATAGAGAGTATCGAAAGCTCGTGAAAGTTTTGGAGTTGACACAAAAATAACTGTACTGCTCCAAATGTTATTATGAATGGATTGTTCGAAAGGTGACATCCTGCTTGGTGTCCTTCCTTGTGAAAGCATATTGCTCTCTTAACAGCCCTATAAATTTGATTCAGTAGGTAATTATTAATCAATTTGATACATTTGATTCAAGATATAAGATGTTTAGAAATTACTTTGCAGAATTTATTTCACCTTAATTATTTGTTTACCTCTTTTACCATTTAACAAGCGTGAATCTGGTAACAGCAAATGAGCTAGCTAGTACCGGCCCCGAGGACAAAAAAGGCCTTGTAAGAATTTTTTATTCATTAATATTTGTATTCTTAAAAAATCATTTTTTTTTATGAAATTATAATTCAATATAAAATATAGAATGCTAATAAGTGAAGTTTTTTCACATGGTCATTAGCAATTTGTCCAAGCCATGTCTTGAAAAAATGCGCTTCACATTAGTTAGAGAAGAAACTTAAATGTAAAAATAATGTACTTGTATAGTTAAAATAAGAGAAAATAAATCTTATTATTATTACAATAAAATCGAATCAAAGGATCGTAAAATCATCATGTTATGATATTTTATGTAGGTATTGAACAAGCAAAATTGTAAAGTCTTACATTATTATTATATGATGTATATTTATTGTCACGATATATCATTTCAAAAAATTAAAATAATTATTTTTTGTTCATGGTTTACTAATACTTTGGCACACGTACTGTTAGGTTTTTATTATTTCCTCACGATTCTTTTTGTTATTTTCTCGTTATCTGTTATTGTTTCGTTATCCTTATCACTATCGATATTGTTATTATTATTATTATTCTTGTTGTTATTGTTACTATTACATTTACTATTACTATTATTGTAAGTCTTTTTCTTTTTAATTTTTTTATTAATGTAATTATAAATGACCTGAAATATTTATAGCATTGACTACTAAATTATCAATTGGCCCTCTTCTTTCGGTTAAATTTCATAATCGGGCATGTGTCCAACCCGTACTGAGGAGAGAGAGTTCACTTTATAAACCCAAGGTGGTTCCACTCTAAAACCAATTGGCAATAGAGGGAGTAGCTCATTGCCTTATAAGGTGGTAAACTCTCCCCTCTTTTATCAATGTGGGATTACACTCACATGTGGGAAATCGGGTTTCGTCACACTTTCAATGGATTTTTTTTTTAGAAGTAAGCGAGTGATTGAAATCGAAAAAAAAAGTATATATTGAAATTCTTACGCCATGCTTATAGAAGCTGTGATAGTGTAACCTATTGACACTCCTATGAAGTTTGAATATTGAGCAAGACCACAAAACATGAATTTCGTTCCACCTGTATATGTACAACGTAAACTAAGGTTAAAAATTCAATCAACATGTAGGAGCTGAAAAAATTGTCCATAAAAATATTAGGATACAATGTATCCCCTAGTCTTTGAGGGTCAACTATATAATGTCCAATTACACATTCCAAGTTGCCTTGGAAATACATTAGCTTGGAAACACAATACATCGGAACACAATACATTGGAACCACGACTACTTGGAAACACAATATCATTGATTATAGATACACTGTATCTATAATCCTAACAAAAAATAAAAGAACAAATTGTATTAATTTGGCAGATTAAAATAAAGATTTATTAGATTTATTAGATTGTGTATTCCTTTTTATATTGTGAAATGCCTATTAATTTCGAATGAAAAATGTCGTAATCTTTCATATCTATCAGATTCTTTATCGTTTTTTGTTGGTATTTTCCAACAGAAGTTTACGTTTTCTTTTTTGTGTCTACACATTCTGTCTTCGCTCCATTATTGTTTACATTTACTTTTTTTAACATTGTTCATAAGTCAGCTAAGCATCTGCATTAATGAAACTCCCCATATCTTCTCTTTCAAATTTTTTTATTCGTCCCCATCTCTTTTCATTAACTTTTTCATTTAGACCGTATTTCATTACCAACTCATATACCAATGGATTTCCAACAAAAAAAATTCCACTTTTAAATTTTCATGCCCCACCTACAAATAATTGTGTATCGTTGGCCCTTCAATTTGGCAAGGTGCCCAGAAAATAGGAGAGCTCCAAATGATGGGAACCTCCTACATTTAGAGACTTACAGTGGGGCAGGCCAAGGGGTGGGTTGGGCTAGGCTGAGTGCTAGCAATCTACGTATAACACTAAATGAGGACCGGGTTGGTTTGGTAAGGCACACTAGCCAAACCTGATGAGTATAGGGCATGCCCGAGGTGGGGACCGGACCGTGCTGGGCTAAAGGTAATTGGCCCGCTAGATCGGGGTGGCCCGTCATATTGAACAACTCTACCTACATTGACGATGAACCCTAATTGAGAAGATGGGGTGCATTTGTAGATGTAAAATAGAACAAATATGAATGTTATTGTGACGTGACCCTATTAAAAGAGAATTTTTCTTCTTAAATGGAGTTCAAAACCAAAGTATAAATGGAATTCAAAACCAAAGTAGTTACAACAATGAAGTCCATTTCAAACTATTTGCAAGAAATTGGTCAACGTCATCATCATTGACGATTTAAAAAAAAAAAATTCCAAGGTGTCGTTGTGTGAGACAATGATTACCCCAAGGAAATAATTCATTCCCTTTCTTCCTCAACTAAGACTAAGCCACCTTCATCATCTCAATCCTCTTTCTACCGACTACTAACCAACAAGCTAGCTACCACCACCACCACCATTCTTTACCTCTCACTTTCCTTATACAATAGCCATCTTTGTTAGGCTGATTAGCTTCGCTTTTGCAAAGAAAAAAAATCCGCAATATCTCTACTCACAAAACCAATAACGCAAAAACAACTAAACACAAAACACCCCAAAGCACTAAAAATTAGGAAAAAAAGGCTTATTCAAGTCGTTTTATTAGTGGAAAATAGTTTCCTTTTTAAAACATAACTACTAATACATTTCCAAATCCATAACTCTTATGAAATAATCGAATACACGACTTATTTTATGAAATGTACGTCAGCACGGAGTACAAATGTACAATCAAACATCCGATAACGTCCTCTCATTTTTTTGTAATCAATGTCTATAATGGTAAACATATAATCTGGAGTAATAACTAATGTATAGTAATCTTGATTTAAAAAAAAAAATACCTAAAATAGATCTGACAGCTTCTCGATAAGTATAATGTCTCTTGCCAGTAACAGGATCCCTATAACAATCAGCCTGCAACGTAGAAGCGTACCATGTAATAACGGCGAACATCATTAGTATTACGGGCCCGGCGATCCAACCCATTTGGGCTACGGCCCATGCTAACGACAATACCCCTGAACCTATTACGGCTGTTATGATATGTGCACTTGCGGTTATCAACGTACCTTTTGTCACACCATTTCAAACGTTTACATATTAAAATACATAATAATATTAACTTGCATTTTCTAACCTATTATGAAAATCATATATTCAAATCATAATAAAGTAATATGGATAGATTGATAAAACCTTGTCTTTTGGGTTTTCCATCATCGTCGAATTCGGATGAGTTTATCTGGTTTTCAACGGAAAGTGTTTCGCTCATGGTTCAGGACTTGTTTGGATAGGAGGTTCTCTGTGAATTAGTATATGAATATTCTAAAGATTGTGTTTTCAAGATTCTAATGAACTTTAGAAGAAGAAGAAGAAGAAGAAATGGTAACTGTGATCCAAAATGGTTGATTTGTGGAGATATTATATCCTATCTTTTCTCTTTTGCAGTTGAGAAATCATACTTAAGGGTAATGTTAGTTATGTCTTTTGTTTATGTTTTTTTTTTCCTCAAGGGAATTAAATTAATTAATGAGGGGTGTAAAATTATAACGTTGCCAAATGGTAATATTTGAAAGTTAGTTTTTGCAATGTCTGTCGATGTCATTACTCATTTACTCATTACACATGAAAGAATATTATGAATGTTCGGCTGAAGAATTTTGTTTGGGTAAAGCTCCACGATAATAGGCATTTAAGCAATTAAATTTTTATAAGTTCAACTTTTAAATGTTCAGAAAAGTTCAGTTCCTATCAGTTATGTTTAGAAAAGTTCAGCAAAATTCGGTCCAAAAGAACATGGTCTAAATGTATTTAAACAAGAATTGAGTTGATCATACTATTATGGTACAAACCCAGGCCATGTCCCACATCGCGAGATATTCGCGCTTCCGAACAACACATACGATTGATACTTGACGTTATCCAATCATTTATTTGTTCTTTTGTTTTGGCTTCTGTCTTCAACAAGTTGACAATTTTTCCTTCCGTAAGCCTATCATCCCCCTTATACTAAAAGATTAAGAGTTCTCCAAATTTTTCCCACCTAAATGAAACTTGCTATAAATGAGCCTCAATTTTATTATCCTTATTTTATAAATTTATTGGCCTAACTTTTAGCCTAACAATACTTGTGTTGGAAATTCATGGATATTAAAAATAGAAATAATTAATCTTTATAGAATTTTATAGAAAAATATGTTATTTAATTTCAAAATGCAAGATCTTATACATATTTTGGATTACAAAGTAGGCCTAATTATTGATTTTAACATTTAATAAATTCATTCAAATAATAATTCATAAGCATATTAATGGTAAATGAATCCTTTATATACTAAGATAATAAGAAAGTTGAAATTTTTTCAATTCAAAATGCACTCCTCTATATAGGCAACAATAATTGATAGAAGTATTAGATTTTACTTAATTAAGCTTTTGTCTTTTCATTAACATATAATCTCTTTGTAAAACTATTTTTTTAAAAGCAAACTCGAAACTATAACATTTTTATTAAGATAAAATATTTTTTTATATAAACACATTAGTTACAAATTGCTAAAGCTTTCATTTGACGTTGTTACTGAAGGATGATTTGATGCATATTACTCGATATAAAAAAAATTATAACTGTTGTTATCATTAGCTTAATTATTCCCAACATTACTCAACTGTCCTTATTACTTTTGCATATCTATTTTTTTTTCTCAAAACAAAGTACATGGAAGTGAAATTGAAAACTAATAGTGTAACTTAATTTATAATAAGTACTCCGTAGTACACAAAAAACTAAAAATTTATAAATACCGCGCATGGCGCAGGATCTAACCTAGTACTCATAAATCAATTAGTTATATCATGCCCAATTTTACTTAAACGTCATACATTGCCTATGCAACTTTAAAGCTACCATTGTTATGAACTTTTTTCTATCATCATACTTGTTAGTGGTATGGTGAGCTGAACTTTTTTTAGCATCCTAACTAGGGGTGAGCATAGGTCTAAGGTCGGTCCGGACCATACAAAATAAGTTTGGATCGAAGATGGAAAATATGAATTTTGTGGACCGCAAACCGGACATAAATGTTTCGACTTAGACATGAGCTAATTCCAAAACTACGATTTTTCATTGATAATTAAGTATACAATACTTAAATTTAAATTTCACTAAATCAAACATTCTAAAAGATTAAACAATGTTGATTTACATAATGGTTTAGTTGTGAACTTGTAAAGTCTTTTCAAGGTAAATGACTTAATTATTTCATAAATTTATAAACATTACTCATAAAAAACACCAGATTTGGTTTATTTGGTCCGGACGTAAGATAACCGGTATCTGACCAGACCAAAAAAAAAGTGGACCGAGGACTAGACTTAAAAGAATTTGGTCCAATTTCGGTCCAGACAAATTGGTTCGATCCATTTTTTAGGTCTGGACCTAAATTTACTCTGCCCTATGCCTAACTACAACGACAACGTGTTGTTAGAGCCATAGAGGTCAGAAGGTGATGATCCGGTCGAAGGTGTGGACATAGGTTCGAAGGTGATGTCAAATGCAAGTTGGTAGGCAAAGCTATTAAAGTGGTGGTTAAAAGCGAAGGCGTATGGCTAAGATTCGAAGAAGGTGGTCAACGATAATATTGATTGAGAAATCGCGCTTTTAAATAAAAAAACGTCTTTAAAAAAAACATCTTTAAAAAAAACGTCTTTAAAAAAACCCCTTAAATACGAAGTAGTATATTTAATTTCTTTTTTCAGAGTTTTTGTTGTATTTAGGATCTTTACTGGTTTCTCCATAACAATTAATTGATTATGTATCATAAGTCATAACTTAATAGATTACTGAACACAAATTTTGGCTACTATTTGAAATTCATCAATATATTTCATAATATATACTCCGGGTGAGCTTTGAAAATTAAAGAGTACCGGTAAAAAAATAGAGGTGATCAAATGCAAGCTCAGGCCGGACATGAGCTGATATTACATAATTTTTTTTCGTAATTGCTCTTTCATGGACAAGTTTTACTCTTTCATGGACTCTTTTTCATAAATTTTCCACACCTTACCCTTCTTAAAAAAAAGCCAATTCGTTCTCCTTCTCTCCCTCTTGAAACTTAATCCAATCCTCATCCAATTACTTAATTAAAAAATTTAATTCTCAATTCATTCAAATAATAAATCAAAGTTCTTACTGCACAACATATTTTTAATATCAAATTGGGTATGTAAATTAAATTAGGATGGACAAAATTAGGGTTTATGAAAATTAAAATTTATGGGGAAGGTATTGGTTCGGTGGTAGGGGTGGTGGTCAGGCGAGTCATAGCGTTTGAGGGAAGGGGCAGCGGATCAGGTGAGGGTTTTGCGGCGGTGGTCAGGTGGTGGCGTGCGGGGAGGCTAGCGTGGTGGTACGGTGGCATAGTTGGGTCGATCAAGATGAGGGTGGTCTATGTGGCGGATTTTTACGGCGAGTCTGGCCGGCGGTTAATGGGGCAAGTGGCGGTGGGTCAGGGGATGGGGCGGTGCGACAGGGGTGGTCGGTGGTGGTTGATAGTTGGGAGAGGAAATTAAAGGAATAAATTGAATAAGGTTAAAATTGATAAGTGTAGGGGAAAATGAAAAAGGGTAAAATGACATTTATGTCTATAATTGAGTAAATCATATCCATGAATGAGCATGACCCTTTTTTTTTACACACGGACAAGCGGGTAACCAGATTAGGTACATGATTGTGAACCGAACCTTTGTAAATTTGAAATTGTCTAATCAATGTCCATCTTTTTAGTAACCCGAACCGGCCGGGCTTAATGAATGGAACGATCAATCAACAAGTCTTAAAAAAAACCCATTAAAATAGTCCTCAGAAAATCTCGGAAGATAATACAAACACACTTGACACTCCGTATAATAAGAAGAGATAATCGGCGCGCTACAATGGCGACTGCTCTAAATAAAATGACGAATATGCCATGTTTTATAGCGAAGCAGCCATGGCTGAAACTCAAAACTTCCATTAATGTTGTCCGAGCATTCTCCACAGATTACTCCAATCAATCTCGCGGTGGTCTCCCTCGTTTCTTCTCACCAACCCTTCCTTCTTCCAAGGTATCCTCAACTTCTGCTAAACGCCTTACTTTAGTTGGGTTTGTGTCGGGTCATTTTCTGGTGAACTTTTATCTATTACGGAATCGGAATGCAATACCGGTATTCACGCCCCTTGGTGAATCAATGTGACCCTTGATGAAGGGTCACACTATTATCATAACTATCCTTGTATTATTTATAAATAGGATATTGTTGTAATTAAACATAATGCAATTCATTAATACAATTTACACTTATACAATTTATAAGTCGTAATTTATGAGGGTTATTTCAGGTTCGGGTAAGTTACGGACCTTAGGGTCTGGTCATTCTCGAGTCGGGTTATTATGGGTCATAATTTAAACACAAATTCTCATCCAAGATATGTCTTCAATGAAGACGGGTCGTATTGCTTCTCACGTAGAGGCAAGTGGGAGGGCAGGTAGAAAACCAACTGTCTTACTAGACGGATATGCCCGTCTTCAATGAGACTTGCTATTAATTTAAATTGTTTCATTTCATATCACTTATCTTGGGTCATGGTCGAGTCGGGTCATTTTAAGTTCAGAATAGCTTTCCTCTATTATTTAGGGTAGGTTCGGCTTGGGTCTGGTCAATTCGAGTTGGGTTTGCCTTTTTCTTAGTTCTTCATAAACAATTTGTCATTGCTGCATTCCTTCGATTATTTTATCTCTGATAATTTTGTTCTGTAATTATATATTGTCTGATGTTTTCGACAGGCGCCTGATGTTTTTAAAAGAATTGATCTTTATTGAATTGCCAAGCATTGACATTGATTTTATTGTAAATTTGCGAAGCGTTGATTTTGAGCACAGCACCATATTGTACATTTGCTGTTGAATCGCTAAGCATTGACAATGATTTGTATTGTTGTTAAACTTCGTTGTGATCAATGATACACATTTTCGGCAAGTTGCATTTGATATGAATTGTAATGTGGTGGGGATTTTTTTTTTGGTTCAAAATAATATCATTGGAAATTGCTTGGCTTAAAAATGGTGTCACACAATTTACTTTAGCACACTCTCGAGATGAGATTGAGGACTATGATGAGCACCTTTAGCAGCGGTTTAGTGAATGGTTTAAATATTTGCTTTTCTTGTAATTGTTCATGTTACTTTATTCGTTGTAGTGATCTTGGTGCTTGCACTTGTTCATGTGTTTAGGGAGGTGTAGTACGAGTTCAAGGAGATGAGTTTTGGCACATGACTAAAGTTCTCAGGTTGACCGTGAATGATAGGTAACTATGTCATTTCCTGTTCAATAAGTGTTCTTGTTTGCTCTGTTGCCTCCGTGCAATCATGCCCGAGAACATGAGGAGGAATTTTTAAGTTAGCCTCAGTATTGACTATTCTTCAATTTAGACATAACTCCTTTGATGTGTTCATGCAAAATTGCCAAGTGTGACATTTGGATGGAGTGTTTATCTGAATTTATGCACTGAGGTACGGGTTTGGATGGTGCGCCTTTGCTGAATACATGAACATAGATTGAAATTCAGAGATCAATTTTTCTTTAGTCAATATCTTCATCAAGTATATTGTATCGTGAGGCCAATGTTATGACGTTTTATTGTGCTATAGTCTTGTCTTTAATTGCATCTGATCAGCGTATGCTTACTAAAATATAATGCAAGGATAGAACTTTTCAATGGAAAAGGGTGTTTGGTGGAGGGTTCCATAGAGAAGGTTGATCGAACAGGGCTTGATTTTGTTGCAGTTAGAGATTCCATTGTAGTACATCCTCATGAACCGCAATGGGATGTGTTTGCAGCTTTCGGTGAGTTTGAAAATTAATGTGGACTTCTACACATCTTTTTTCTTTTTTGGTCATGGCATGCTCAAATGGAGTATTTTCAGGTACACTGAAAGGTGGCAGAGCTGACTGGCTTGTCGAGAAATGCACCGTATGTTTTTGGCATCAATGTGTTCATTTTAAGTTTAGGGCGGGATATGACTAGTACTTTATTTTATCGATGTTTGTTTCTATCATTTTCTGATAGTCTGATACAGTTTTGATGTTCGTCACTTTGTAGGAGCTAGGAGCTAGTAGTATAACCCCGCTTTTGACAGAACGTTCTTCTTTGATATCAGAAAACCGGGTTGATAGGTTACAACGGGTGATACTAGCTGCAACTAAACAATGTAAGCCACATGGTAATCCGTATCATTTTTGTTACAATGGATTTTTTTTGTCTTCTTTTCATCCAGTATGTACCTAGTTTCAAACTCATTGATATATAATTTCGTTTTGACTGAAAGTTTAATTCTGGTACATGCTATTTTCAGGTCAACGGTTGCATGAAATGACTTTAAATCCTCCTATGAAAATTCATAACATTTTACCTTTGGTGAGTTGTTACTTGCAAACTTAATTGGAACAGTCGAAAACCTTTGCTTGATAAACGTGCAGTTATGCACTATAAGCACCAATTGCCTTGTTTTATGCATCATTTGTTAACTTGGGTTGTCTAATTCGATACGAAATATGTAAGACGCGGTATGCATGTTATAGAGTATGTGATACATGTATAATGATTTTTTAAGCATACGTCTTGGTACAAATACACGTGAACTAGTCTGTGATTCACTAGGCGTGGAGCAAGAGTATATCACACCATATGGCCTCAAATGTGTATATATTTTCAACACATGCCCTTAGCTCCTCAAGAACCCCTCTAGCAATTTCCAGGTGATTTTGTCACTTACATAACATCGTATGCGCTCAAATATGATCTATATCTTCAACTCATCTACTTAGCAACCCCCTAACTTAGTGATTTCATCATGGTGATATGGGAAGGTGTAAATTATGAATTATAGCCTTATAGGTTGACATTCTGGGACCACCTTGATTTGAGTGAATATGTAAATTATGGTTATGAACACCAACTCATAGACAACTTAGAATTACTGTGGGGCGATCACCACATGTGTGCCTTGTATAACTGCGGGGGTGCTGTTTTGAGCCATAGTATCTATACCCAAGGCAAGGCCAGAATTTGCTGTACGCCGCATTTTGTTGTTTAATATTGGAACAATTATCATTACCACAGCCAATGTGTTCTTAGGATGCTTGCTGAAAAGTTTCAGTAATTTTCGAAACTTGGCTCTCCGTGAAGCTGCCCTTGTCGCGTATAATAACATTCAGATTTGACCTTCTAGGCTACCCCATGCTACCAACTCATCGATACCCACGGGCCACGACAAGTTTGTGTCACTGTGTCACTTGGGTGCATAGTTTAGCTTTCAAGCAATGTTTCGACTAATCGTGGCCTTGACAAGTGGGATATTGAAAACACTGTGATGTCTTACTTTCCGATTTGAGAATGGATTAATTGCAATCGTCAAATCCGATGTCCACCCCTAGGATGCAACACAAATTTGGCGGACTGAGACCACAGTTAGCAATCGTGTCAAAATGAGTTAGAGGTTGTTAACACCCTGTCATTGACATCTTAGGATCGCCACAACTCTATTTTGAGACCCTCTTTTGCTGAGAAGACTTAGTTGAATGCGTTTATTTTAGCGTTCCACTAAAGTTTCTAAACTCTTCTTTAGAAATAGAATTGTGTAATATGAGACTAGCAGTAAAATGCACTTGTGGCTTTTTGGTATGAATATTGAGCAATTTAGTTCAGTTTACTCAGGGCTTTGGTACTTCACTGTCTCACACTCTCACTAAATCCTTCCAAGACCACTCTTAGATATGACTGATAATTTCCTTCAAAAGGACTTGTCTTTGGAGCAATAAATTCTGGATATCTCAGTCCCATCAATTCCTCTCAAAATAGAGCAGGCGTGAGTGCGTGTCTAATACTCTACCTTGGTTTGGCCTTTTAACTCACGTATCTTGTATTGTGTTATCAGGTTGCTCGATCAAAGTTGTCGTTTGTTGCTGCCGCAGAAGCCACACCTATATTCAGTACTCTCGGATCATCTAATATAGAAGCTAGAGGCACTCTTATAATTGGGCCAGAAGGAGGTTAGCTCACTTCCCTCTGCTTTACTATTTCATCATGCCAGGTTAATATATTCACGTTTATAGTTTGCGACTATATGTTATTAAGCTAGTTAAAGGACGCAAGTAAGCCGAATGCTTGTTGACTCTATAGCAAGAAAGAGTCAAAGAACCGAGGATCAGTTTCTTGAAATCTTTCTCCACAAGTACATGGCATTGTGGAGTAGGAATGGGTGCGTAACATGTAGAAGAATGACTTGTTAATGTTTCATGTGTAACCGAGGTCCCTATGGAAAGGCACAAATTCTTATATGGCACCGGCTGACTCTCAGACACCCTCCTTACCCAAATAATATACAGAGTAATAAGATGACAGTCTCGTACAAGACTCGCGCTTCTATGGTAGATGACAACGCTGAGTTGGAAAGCTGTCTTCTTTTTTGACACTGTAATGTAAGATGAAGGCCTTTTCTGGATCAATAGAGAACATGCTTGTTATACAAACGTCTCGCGATCAACTCAGCTGGTTCCAGTTTGTTGCTGAGCAGTTTTGATATTAACCAGTTTCAGACTCGAGTCTTGTGTATCACAGCCACTTATGATTTGTGCTTTTAGAAACGTTATTAAGCAGTCGCATCTGTTACTTCATCTTACCATTTCTGATCAGAGTACTTGTTTTTACAGACTTTACCGAGGAAGAACTAAAAATGATAAAAGAAGCCGGGGCTACTGCAGTTGGACTTGGGCCGCATCGACTGCGGGTCGAAACGGCTACGATAGCACTTTTATCTACACTCATCATGTGGTCTGATTCTCAACAGTGAGTTTTCTGTACTTCACAACTCTAAAAAGTCTTCGGCAGCGACAGTGTCTCATTTAAGATAGTCTCATAATACCTTACATAGTTTGAGCCTTGAGGTTATAAAACTTATGATTAGAGAGAGTGAGTTCGTTTTTAGTCATTCTAAAAGCACAAATGGTAAGTCACTGGTTTGTTAGTACTTCTGTAATTGTTTGGTTCATTGTGAATCATAGCCACAATTTAATAATATGAGACACAAATTCGTACAACCAAGTTATAACAATATCTCGTTATTAAAGTTTTAACCACAAGACCATTGTGACATAAAGATCATGTATCCTATATTTCATTTCATGTTAAATGTGTTTTTGAGAAACCTTAATTGTCAAATCACTCATAGTCAGGCTATGCGTGGTAAAATTAGTCAAAAAATAGCAGAAATATGAAAATCTAACTGAAAACAAAAAAATTATCCGATAGTTGAAAAGGTAACAAACAATTATATAGGCTCGAATCAAGCTCAATTCGGGTCAAGTTTGAGTTAAATTTAGGGTTGATAATTTTGAGTTGGATATTAACTTGAGTTTTGCTTCATGAATACGCTCAACTAAGCTTATTATCACCCCGTTCTTTTTCCTTTGAACTGTATTATTAATTATTATCACCCCTAAATTCAAAAGTTGACTTTCAAATTGAAGTGTGGAACGTTTTACATACGCAGATTATTTGAGTATCTAACACTTGACAAGTGACCACGTAAGTAAGCTAAGAAAGAAGTCAAACCATTAAAAAATAACGTCCTAAACTCAACGTTACTTCTCTCACACACACACAAATAAAAATAAAAATAAAAATTAAATTAAAAAATCCTTTAATTAAAAAAAGGGTTTGAGTCAAATATTCACACAACTTTGACAGTGCATGTAACAACTTAATCCTCTATTTAATGCCTTTAAACCGAAGTCAAATGCATCTTCCCCCACATTTTAAGGAAGATATCACACATTAACCATCCATGAATTAATACATTACCATATTAGTATTTTATCATAAATTCATTACACAAAGTATTTAATTTGTATTTCATTTAGCAACGTAAGTTATTATAATAATAATAATAATAATAATGCCAATTTCTCAGCTTGGTGATCTTATAGAAACCATAAAATCAAAGGTGAATGCATTAAAGAAGAACAAGAAGAAGAAGTTTTCATCAAACAAGCCTTACGTTAAAATGGATAAGAGTGCTAGCGTTAAGGTCGAGATTCGCAGTCGAAAGGCTCGTCAACTTATTGATAAAACCTTGAAATCTGCTGATCGCCCTGGCAAGCTTACCGTCTGATGTTTAGACGATATATCGCAAGTTTTGTGTGAGACGGTCTAGGGTGAGCTTTTAACCATATATTCGAGTTCTTCGAATTAAGGGAGACTTCTTACCATCTTAACATCTTTCTCGTAGATTTATACTCCAGTTATTAGTACTTCAGTTCTTCTTATAGATGTCTTTATGTTGTTTTTTTCTTGTTACATGCATGTATAGGTTGCATATAAAACATCATAATTATTGCGTGTTTTTTTTTAGTATTTTCTGATAATCAAAACTCAAATGTTTTTTTTCTTAGTATTTCTTGTCGGTGCTGTCTATGAGTCTTTCTATATGATTTTAAAAAATTGTTTTAGTGCTCATGCCGTTGTAGTCATTTGTTTAGCTTTAATTAAAATATTTTTCTCAGAAATATGTAAACGAAGGTGAACAATTGGTTTAGACGGAAAAGGTAAGCAAGTTTGAAGCTAGAATGGCAGAAATTCAATTGATGGCCATTAAAGGGTGCAAAATAACTCAAAGATTCAAACACATGATTGCTAGAAAGAGCTTTTTGTTTAATGGGAATATGAATTAGGAATTAGAATAAAAATGACAGAATTTTCAAAGATGTATTAAGGGGTGGTTGGATTAGTATGGAATACTTTTATAACACACTAGTTTAAAACCCGTGCAAAATTTGCACGGGATTGCTGCTTAAAACTATTAAAAACATTTGAATTGATTACTGTTTAGAAATTATCGATTTTCTTATCAACAAATTATTGAAATACAACATCAAAAAAAAATTAAAACATACCGATTTCTTTAAAACTTCATTTTCATTGCAAAACAAAGTATAAAATATACATATTGATTTTTTATTTATATTTCTGAGTACTGAACTTTTTGTAATTAATCTTTTTTTCAAAATGAAAGTCAGTATGATATTTTTAAAATGTAAAAGGATATACTTTTAATTTATTAATAGAAATAAATTAAAGTTTCGTTATTCATGTTTTTTATAAATTTTATCGTGTTGATTTTAATTTTTTAATAGAAATAAAATGTTATTCATGTAAAAGGATGTAAAAGGATATACTCCTCCCTATGTTGATTTTGTGAAAAATGTTACTACTCATTGTTATTTATTATATAATGGGGGTTGTATTTCTTAATTAAATCATAAAGGTCATGTAGTGGGGTCACTTGTAAATTGAAGTCTTCTTGTTACCCATAAATTAAGAAACCAATAGAAATCCCCTAAATGTTTGTGCTTTTATATATAGTAGATATATATAGTAGATGATATGGAATTCTCAGAATTGGAAAGTTTAGAGGCGTTAATTCGACGAAATCATAATTAACATCCCTTCGTTTTGACGAAATCATAATTAACACATGATATGCAATTCTAAGAGTTGTTGAGAATTTTGGGAGACCTTTCTTCGATCCACAACCATCTTAATCAAAGGGTCGCGATTCGCGAATATAGTAAATTGCGGGAAATTTTTGATCTAGTCTCGCTTAGATAACCATGATTTCTGTCTTCTGGTAGATTTTTGTGTAATTTGTTTAGATTTAAATTAGAAAGTCGACAATATTTGTTGTTATAGTGTAGGGCTGAGTTTGACAGGTGAATTGAGGTTACCATAAAATTTCCTGATATAGTTTGAGTTATGGAATGCGTACGGCACAAAAAAAAACCATTTCTCATTCCACAAAATGAAAGTTCGTTAACCAGAGAATGAATAATGGAAAGTATGTTTCTAGGTGCTTTTTTTAGAAATCCTGCAGCCATGGGAGCAACCAAGAACGACCTTCTTGAACACGTATTTCAGAAAAAAAAAAAAAAAAAAAAGTGTAGCACTCACGACAATGCAAATTAGTCTGCAGGGCACTTTTGATATGAAAAAAACACTGCAGAACTTGATGATGCTGTTTAAACTGCTATAAAGGCTTGTGAGTAGACCTCTCAAAATGCGACCCGACCCGAAAATCCGACCCGCCTGACCCGGTTTTTTTAGGGTCAAAGACCTGTAAATCTTGACCCGTGAGTATGACCCGACCCG
The DNA here is from genome assembly GCA_022085475.1 of Heliosperma pusillum. Taxonomy (NCBI): domain Eukaryota; kingdom Viridiplantae; phylum Streptophyta; class Magnoliopsida; order Caryophyllales; family Caryophyllaceae; genus Heliosperma; species Heliosperma pusillum. Next base: position 79,542 of record JAIUZE010003487.1, on the reverse strand, counting down.
TATTCTGACCCGACTCGTATTCTGACCCGTAAATATTAAATTGCTATAAAGGCTTGTGAGTATGACCCGACCCGGGACCCGACCCGTTTGAAGGTTTACTTGTGAGAATGGATTTCAAGGCCAAATGTCCAGGAAAAGTATCGAGATTGGCATTGTTGGAGCTAATAAAAGTTCAAGGTACTGATTCCTGCCGGATATAGATGAATATCGGGGTGAAGTGGAGCAAGTCTATGGGAAATTTTATTGTAACCTCAATTCTCATGTCAACCTCAGCCTACATACTCTATAATAACAACGAATACTGTCAACTTTCTAATTTAAATGAAGTCTTATTTACTTGCCCAATTCAGCTAAGTACAACTTCCTATGGAACTTCAATTTTTACATACCGTAGGAAATTACTACCTAGGCTCCTTGGTAAGTGGGAGTTCATTATGAATTGTACGGGAAGTCTATTTTCCTATGGTGAGCCAAAAGACTATATAAGAGCTAAAAATATTAATCGGATCGGTCGGTTTCGGATACGGAATGGACCTTGAAGTGTCTTACTAAAAATCATTAACAGAAATCCAAGTAGTTGAATGTTGATGTTGATATAACAAAAGAAAAAGGAGGTGCATGGACAGGAATCTTAATGAATGAGAAGGGTAAGAGCACTGAATGCAGGTTTGCAGGTGAACTGCCATTTTCAGTAAGATAATGGCTTGCTGTTGCCATTTGCACATGCGTTACTGGGATACTAATAGACTTATGTCATGGGAGTTTTAAGCCCAATATTTATGTATGGGCTCCTCTTTTGTTTCTGATGCTACTATACTTTTGTCATGGCCACTGGGGACACCAGACACTCCAATTTAACCACTTGTGTTTTATGTTCTCTAAGAAAAATGACGTGCCGAGCGGTTTTTCGTGCTCTTCCTGCTCTAATCATTAGTTTACTTTTGATTAATAAAAAAACATCTCAGAAGAAAAGTAAACAGTAAGTGAGACAGACGGGGTACATTCGAATTACTACGGAGTATCTCCTGTATTTTGAGAAGGATTCGATTTACCTACATTTCATTTGGCTTATACATTTGAACAACCTCTACCTACACCTCTGAACCATCTTCACCTTCGATCAACCTTTACCTGCTCCAACCCATGCACCCTCGCCTCCTTTCCAGCTCGCTTATGTTTTGTAGCCCTGTTTGGCAAAACGACATAAGCAGATTTAAGATAGCAGATATCGTTAGCAGAATACGGTTGTCAGATTTTGATTTTAGTAGCATGTTTGACCAAAAAATTAAATTAGAAGATTAAGGAAATGTGTTTGGTGATTAGTTAATTATATGACAAATAATATACCAAACTCAATATGCTATTACAATATGCTGTTAATCAAAACGAGTATATTCCGACCAAAACGCTACTTGAATACGCCATTAATCAAATACATGAAATAGGTAATAGATTGTTTGGTCAATATACTATTTAAGCCGGAATTTTCTAATTATTTCACCTAATATGTTGTTTTCCAAACAGGGCATGTGTCTATTAGAACATTAAACTCTTAAATTACATGTGCCCGAAACATCATCTTAATAAATTCTTTTTATTACGATGATTTTTTCACATGATACGAAAGCCTAAGCTGATGTTGAGGCCAATAAATGGTTTAGTAGTATCCCTAAATCTCCCATATAACCATGTATCCAACAATGAACCATGGTTAAAGTTGATTATGAATTTATGATGGATGGGGCCTTGGGGTTCTTTGGGTTAAAACTTAGAATTAATGACTTTAAAAACATCACAAATTCTCTATTGTGACGGGACTATTCCATCACAAACTTGTGATCTCTCACAAGGAGCAAGTGGGAAGGGGGCTGTGAGAGGTCACAATCAAGACGGATTAAATGTCACAAAATATTGTCACAAAATCAATTCCGCCTATAATCACGTAGCTGATTGCCTCAACAGTGATTTTGCCCTCGTTTGGTATGTGGTTCATTCTAGATTACTCCCTCTGTTACGGTGATATGTTTACACTTACTTTATTTTGTGAGGAAAAATTAAAGCAAATGTAAACTATTGACTGGGACGGAGGGAGTAACATATATTTTTAGCAGTAACTTTATCTCACTAGGTCTTGCGTGCGACGGATCGGATCTTGCGACGGGTATTTTGTGAGAGGAAATGGGTAGAGGGGACAAGGTGGGCACCCCCCATGTGCTTCTCCACTCACCCTTGATGGGTATTTTGTGAGAGAATATGGTATCCGTCTTAAGCTTGCGACGGATAGTGTCCGTCACAAATGAGAATTTGTGACTTTATATAAAGCACCTTTTTAAAACATTCTTATTGTAATGTCGCAATCCAAAGTTAACACAATGACCACAAGGTTATAACCTTACAGAGAACGGTAGCTAGGAGCGTCTAAGGCTTAATTTATTCAGCCATGAGCGTGGGAACCATGCCTCCAGTTTTGGAGCTTTACCTATGGAATTCAATCTAAACCTCAAAAGAAGTACACTAGTGCATTTATATTTGGATTACAGCCATACAAAACCTTCATTTGTTTTAAGACGTCCCGTATAACACCAACAAATTAAAAGATACCGATCGAAGGGTGAAGTGACATATGAGAAACAATAGAAGGAGCCCATGCACCAAGGTTGCCCCCTTATCAAAGTAGTAGGGAACTAAAGGCTTGTATTTGTAGTGTATTGCTACGACAACTAATGCCACTTCCCATACCTCTTCATTCATATCTACGGAGTACCTGCTACCTTTACTGCTTCAAGGCTGCACACTGACAAACACATCCTAATAATACAACAATTTATTCTACGACGTTCTAAATTATTTATATGTCCTTTTATTTTTAGGAAACGAAATAAATTATTGGAGTACTACATGTATAGAGGCTGAACCATTATTTGATGTTGTGGGGGCTGAAAAAATTCTGGAGAACGAGTCAATAATTCTAGAGTTAGTTAGAGAAACAAACGAAAATTCTAAATTAAACAGTTCAACTTTTGATTGTTTAGTACTTTAGGGAAACGACTGATCCGCCACTGTCCATATATATGTAAATTTCTGAGTTATGCTACCAATTATTTTGTACGTCTTTTTTTACTTTCGATCCTACATTCCGATCCCTGGCCTCTGGCTCTCACTCATGGTGGGAACGCATGTTGTGACTGTTAAGGGCACTTGTCATAACTTGGTGATTCTAAGGGTGTCTAAAAGTTGGGACGATAGGGTGTTGGGAGTTCCCATATAGGTCAGGTCTGACTTAAGATGATAGTCCTTGGTTTTAATTAAGGGATGATTGTTAAGATGCATACCCATGTTTCACATCCGTAGTGAAAAGATGGAAGATTATCTTTATAAGTGACCACTAAATGTACGTAATATATACTAGTACGAGGCTTTTTGTGAAGAAGCCCAAAAATAAATTCGCAATGGTTTAACCTAAAGCGGACACTATCGTAATATTATGAACAATAATGGACATCGGCGCATCAGATGCCCAACAAGAAGGGTATAGAAGATTCCGCACCACAAATAATAAATTAAAAGTGTTGTTAAGTACAATGATACCGTGGGTATTATTATTCCATATTATTATTATTGATACTCTCTTCGTCCCGGTCATTGTTGTCTTATTTTTCTTTAGGGTATCTCGGTGAATTTTTGTCCTTTCTATATTAGGAAGATTTTCTATGAGTAATTTGATTACTCAATGAGACTATTGTCTACCTGTCATCCGCTAAGTGAAACCACAAATGGTTCCCCACTCTTTCCTTGATCTTTGTGCCAAAATAAACTGACAACAATTTACCGGGGCGCAATGGTGGAGCTAGGAGGGCTAGCAGAGGTACTCGCCCCCTAGCGGATGAGATTTTCTAAAAATTTAGTTAATTTTTTTGAAAAATTTTCGTCGTGTGCCCCCGAAATTGAAATCCTTGCTCCGCCCCTGCCGAGACGGAGGGGGTATTAATTTATTAATATGAAATTGTGTTAGTAACTTATCTAATACTCCCTCCGTTCCGGTCATTTGTTTACCTTTGCTTTTGGCACAATTATTAAGGAAATGATAGGGGACCATCTGTGGCGTTACTTGGTAGATGACATGTTGACAATAGTCCCATTGAGTGATCAAATTATTCATAGATTACCTTTATAATATAGAAAGGTAAACAAATTAATGAGATATCCTAATATAAAAATGGTGAACAAATGACCGGGCCGGAGGGTAGTGTAAACATAAATTATAGGATCTTGATTAAAGCAATAATTACTGAAAGGTACTTACGTGGTGCAGCCATCAGATCTGATAATAAAGTTACTTGAGAAAGATAAAGAATAAACCCTTTCTGATTTGCCTTCTCCTGCCTTCCTTATTCTCTAATTCACTTTCTTTATGTGTGTTTCTAATATGAATTAATTAGGTTAAAGCACAAACAGGTGTGCTTATATAGAGAGGTGGCAGGAGGGGCTTAATAGAATAAGTGGGCCTTTATGTTAATAGCCTGTAAACATTAACCGTAATCCACTTAAACTAGGACACCTATTAAAAACCCAAAACATTATATTTAACCATTATTTAATTAAGGTGACTTATATCAGTAATTAGGTCCACATAATAGAGAATTAAATAATAATTCTTACATTCTCCCACTTTGACCATATTACTGATTAAAACATAATGTCACGTTTAATTATAACATAAGGCGCGTAGACGGTTAAATGAACACATAATGGGTTTATCTTAATTACCCTGATTATCCCTGAACAACTGGTTGAGTCATGGCGGAGACACTACTATAAAAGAGAAGTGGTTCTTCCATGTACTACGGACCAATCACTTAGAACAATCAGTCTGTATAAGGAGCAAACATAATCCCCAAATAATGTCCTTGAGGAAAATGATCGATTCTGTTAATCGTGCAACATCAATGTATACAATAACAATAATACGATACAGAAAATTGTTCGGAAATCATCATCATAATAAAACATAAGTCGATTAATCAAAACATAAGTGTCATTATTACAAAGCACTAGCAAGATCCAAACATAAACGAAAAAGCCTTAATGATTATCCTCCAGACCAATATCAATAGCATGCTTCAAAAATGTCTTTGGAGGTAATCCCTTAGTTAAAGGATCTGCTATATTAGCACTAGTCATAATGTGCTCAATTGACACAGTGTTTTTCCGAACTTCCTCCTTAACTGACAAGTATTTCATTTCCATGTGCTTTATTCCTTTAGAATACTTGTCATTCTTCGAAAAGAAGACAGCTGCGGTATTATCACAATAAATTCTCAACGGCCTTGCAACATAATGCATAATGCTAAGCCCTGAGGAAAATTCCGCAACCATAAAGCTTGAATAGTAGCCTCAAAGCACGCTACAAATTCAACTTTCATAGTGGATGAGACAATAATTGTTTGTTTAGCACTTTTCCAGGAGATTGCTCCCCAGCTAAAACAAACACATAACCAGAAGTGCTTTTCCTTGAGTCCACGCATCCACCAAAATCTGAGTCAGCATATCCAATAACCCATTTCAGGATTGGACTGATATCGACCCAACATACCTACAACAAAACTTATGTCAGGTCTTGTACAGACCTGCGCATACATTAAGCTTCCAACCAGAGATGCATAAGGAAAGTTTTTCATGGTATTTCGTTCTTAGCTCAATCTTAGGATACATACTTAAGTTGAACTTATCCCCTTTCTGAATAGGAACATCATTGGGATTACATTTTACCATGTTGAATCTTTCTAAAACTTTACTGATATAGACTTTCTGAGACAACCCTAATGTCCTTTGTGATCTGTCTCGAGATATTTCCACCCGGATCACATAGGACGTCTCTCCCATATCTTTCATCTCAAAGTTGTTTGATAGGAAATCTTTAGTTCGACGTAATAGTCCCAAATCACTGCTTGCTATAAGTACGTCATCGACATATAGGACCAAAATGCAAACTTACTCCCACTGATCTTCAGGTATATACACTGATCAACAGTGTTTTCTTGAAACCCAAAGGAGGTAATGGTATTATGGAACTTAATATACCATTGTCGAGAAGTTTGCTTAAGTCCATAAATGGACTTCTTTAATATACAGACCCTGTCCTCTTTGCCATCAATAATGAAGCCTTCAGGCTGAGCCATGTAGACTTCTTCTTCCAAACTCCCATTCAAGAATGCCGTTTTCTCATCCATTTGACGTAGCTCTAAGTCAAAATGAGCTACAAAAGCTAAAATGATCCGTAATGAATCCTTCTTAGAAACTGGAGAGAAGATTTCATTATAATCAATGCCTTCTTTCTGATTAAAGCCTTTGGCTACTAGTCTGGCTTTATGTCGTTCAGTATTACCCAAGGAGTCGCGCTTGGTCTTAAAGACCCACTTGCAGCCGACAGCTTTATGACCTACTGGTAAATTGATCAACTCTCAGACCTCATTCTTAGCCATAGACACCATCTCATCTTTCATGGCATTAATCCATTTATCGGAATCATTACAGTTCATAGCTTGTGAAAACGTAACCGGATCATTATCAATACTAATGTCAAATTCACATTGTTGTAGATATACATAGTCATCTGAAGTAGTTGGCTTTCTAGGTGTTGTGGACCTTCTTAATACTATTTCAGGGGCTGTATCAACAACTTCAGTGGCAATGTTATCATTCGGGAGTGGAGGGTCATCAGTGTTAGGTTCCACTATATTGACTAGGTCAACATTATCATTATGTGGAACTTCATCAAATGAAATTGGGGGCAAAGAAGCTGGAATTGCCGCCCTAACTTCATTGACTATGACATCCCTTACCTGATCACTCCCACTAACTTCGCCATTCTCAAGGAATTTGGCATTTCCGGTTTCCACAATTCTTGTTTTGTGTGTAGGACAGTAAAACCTATACGCTTTAGACTTTTCTGGATAGCCGATAAAGAACCCACTAATAGTTTTCTGATCGAGTTTCCTTTCATGTGGATTATAAATGCGTGCCTCTACTGGGCATCCCCATACATGCAAATGTTGAAGACTCGGTTTCCACCCTTTCCACAGTTCAAATGGTGTCTTTGAAACTGCCTTACTGGGAACCCGGTTTCCAACATACACAGCAGTCATAAGGGCATGCATCCACAACTTCATGGGTAAGTTGGTATTACTCATCATTGTCCTCACAGCCTCTAATAGGGTTCGATTACGCCTCTCAGCTACACCATTCATCCATGGAGAACCAGGATTTGTGTACTGAGGGACAATACCCAAACTTTCAAGGAGTTTTGCAAAGGGACCAGGATGTTGTCCTGATTCATCATATTTGCCATAATATTCACCACCTCTATCTGACCTTATGATTTTCACTTTCTTTCCCAATTGCCTTTCCACCTCCTTAATGTAAACCTCTAAGGCGTTTACTGATTGAGATTTTTCATGCAAAAGGTAAAGGTAACAATAACGTGAATAATCATCGATAAATGTGATGAAATATTTCTCTCCGCTCATGGAGGGAACATCAAAAGGACCACAAATGTCTGTATGTATAATTTCTAATAACGCAGTGCTTCTTGTGGACCCTTTCTTGGTGTGTTTGGTTTGCTTACCTTTAATGCATTCCACACACGTCCCAAAATCCGTAAAATCAAGAGAAGGTAACATATTGTTTTTAACCAATATGTTCATTCTTTCTCTTGAAATATGGGTCAAACGTTTATGCCACAAGAAGGAGGAACTTTCATTAGAGCTTGTATCTAGCCACCATGTATTAGAAGGAATTTCAACATAATTTGATTCGAAACATACTAAAGCCAAAGGCTTACCCTTCTTTTCGAACCAATTCTTACGCTTTATGCAGTCTTGCTGAAAGTGCCCAGGATTTCTTACAGAAAGAGCAACTTTCCTGATTCTTAATTTCCTTCTTTATGCCAGATGCAGACGGTTTATCAGAAGGGCTTAACTTAATGCCTTTTCTGTTTCTAAACTTATCTTTAGATTTCCCGCTTACATAATGCACATGATGTGCCTGGGGTAAACCATCATTCTTACTTGAGGCATCAGCCTCATCTTTCTGTTTGATTCTTGCTGCTTCCTGAACCACTTTATTGGTCAATTCATTAACACTCCAAATTTCTTTAACGGTGTTGTAATGAAGGTGAAAAGCATCAAACTTATCATTCTTATTATACTTAGCAGTGGTAAGTTCAGACATAAGCCTTCCAGCTACCGCTTTATCGGTAGTCTGAAAGCGTTCCTTAATGATTTCCATGTACTTACTGGTTGTAGTACAGTCGTAAGAACTTTAAGCAAAGACTGTCAAGTTATTGAGAGAGCTTTGCAACGGTACTGCATTATGAACAATGCTCAGAACATTAGGCTTTGAGTTTATCACACAATAGCAATTATGACTAAGACTTGAGACTTAAATGAGTAACTCATAAACATTCATTAAGCAAGTGCAGTATCTGTGGACAACCTACGCATGCTTAATTACATAATCAAGTATACTCTCTTTAATGAGTGTTTCACTTTAATGTCAGGTTACCTGTGGGTAAAACCTTAATACAAGTTATTTCACCCCATTAGATGTTTAGTCGGATATTCACTGCATAATTTGAGTCCACTGTGGTGAACATCAACATAATGTGAATACCCAATTTAATTACATTATGAGATCTGATCGCGTACGAGATGAAATCACTGTGGTGAATTTCAACTCGTCATAATGCGAAGGTCTCCTTTAATCGATACATAGGATATAATTAATCTTCAATAAGAATGTATGCTTAGTCGGATATTCACTGCATAATTTGAGTCCACTGTGGTGAACATCAACATAATGTGAATGCCCAATTACATTATGAGATCTGATCGCGTACGAGATGAAATCACTGTGGTGAATTTCAACTCGTCATAATGCGAAGGTCTCCTTTAATCGATACATAAGATATAATTAATCTTCAATAAGAATGTATGCTTAGTCGGATATTCACTGCATAATTTGAGTCCACTGTGGTGAACATCAACATAATGTGAATGCCCAATTACATTATGAGATCTGATCGCGTACGAGATGAAATCACTGTGGTGAATTTCAACTCGTCATAATGCGAAGCTCTCCTTTAAGCATAATAGCATAATATTATACGAGCATACAATGAAAACAAAGAATAAGTATCGAAACAGCACGGGAAGACCTCAACCGAGTAAGACATCAGCTCGATCGAGTAGAAAATAAACAAAAGCACCTCGATCGAGACAACTTTAGCTTTAGCTCGATCGAGAGTACAAGGCAAAACAAGACCCCTCGATCGAGTAAGCAATAGCTCGATCGAGCAGGATCAAAGGCATAAGGGCTCGATCGAGGAGAACATTAGCTCGATCGATCAGAATTATAAACATAAGGGCTCGATCGAGCAGAACATTAGCTCGATCGAGCAACAACATATTAAACCATCTCGATCGAGTGAAGCATTAGCTCGATCGAGTATGGTATAGATCATACGACATTCATACGCAACAATAATCATAATAAACCATACAAATCGAATTAGGGCAGCGCAAAACATCATCATAAAAATAATCATCATAAATCAAATAAAACGAAATAATTCGATTATGGCAGCGGAAACGATTATGGTATAAGGATACAATATCTATCATAAGGGTATACAATCAATTATGAATCAATGTTACAACATCATGATTAAAACATTAAATTCATTCATAAAAACATAATTAGAACATTAATCAGAATTACAACTATAATCACAACCATGCTCTGATACCACATGTAAACATAAATTATAGGATCTTGATTAAAGCAATAATTACTGAAAGGTACTTACGTGGTGCAGCCATCAGATCTGATAATAAAGTTACTTGAGAAAGATAAAGAATAAACCCTTTCTGATTTGCCTTCTCCTGCCTTCCTTATTCTCTAATTCACTTTCTTTATGTGTGTTTCTAATATGAATTAATTAGGTTAAAGCACAAACAGGTGTGCTTATATAGAGAGGTGACAGGAGGGGCTTAATAGAATAAGTGGGCCTTTATGTTAATAGCCTGTAAACATTAACCGTAATCCACTTAAACTAGGACACCTATTAAAAACTCAAAACATTATATTTAACCATTATTTAATTAAGGTGACTTATATCAGTAATTAGATCCACATAATAGAGAATTAAATAATAATTCTTACAAGTAGTACATACAATTAGTGAATATTTAAAGAGACAAGCAGTACATTTGAACTCAAATTTCAATAAGAGGGCATGATCAAGTTGATCATGTTGGTTGCGATCTGTAAGCTAAGTTTTATTCCGTTTTGTTTTGGAAGTCGAGGTTGTTTGCGTTACTGAGTACCACATTGTTCAAAGTCACATGAAAGACTCCAATATTTAGGGCTTTGAGATTAAAATATTAAAGGCACACGTGAACTGGGCTTTGGATGCTAAAAAATGGTGGTCACACGATTATGTACACCTTTTAAGTAATCAATGTGTAACTTCACATGCTAAGTGCCATTGTCTTTATTACTAAGACCATATGTAACTACCCTTCCCCTTCCGATCAAGAATTATTATTTTAATTATTCAAAGTTTTCCAAGGATTTTATAAAATATTTTCTCTATTCTCTTTACAAATTATCCCTATTTGACTATTCTAAATGTAATCGCAATAGTACAACCAGTACAACAACTGTTATAACTTATTTTCATTATTAGTCACATTTAGCTGTAAAATGGTTATAAAATCTCGTTATATATTGCTTCATACCAAAATAATGACCCTTATGAAACGAGACCAGTCGGAAGAAGATTTGTCCAAGCATAAAAGGTTGCGACTCATTTATTGAGAACTTGTCCAAGCATAAATGTCTACATTTAGATTGTATTCAGCCGAAGACAGAATTGGTATTGAGAATTTGGCATACAGGCAATAAACGGAATTAAATTTTGATAGAAGTGTAGAAAGCGTGTAGAAGAGATAAAGTCCCCCAAATCGCATTAGTTTCTACAGCTTTGCATGTTGCAGTTTTGCATAATTGCGTAGGGACATGCATGGTTATATACTTATATTTAAGATAAATAAAGGGTTCATCTAGCTTGATCTTATGAAGCATCCTTCATCATAACTCTCCCTAAATAAGTGGCCTAAATAATATATCGGTTTTTCTATCCTATGCCCATTGGGCACATGTTAAGAACACTAAAATAGAAATATTTGAATGTTTTTCTATTGGAAAAAGTTAAAGGTTGTTACAATTTCAATTTTTCATGTATCTAGCAATTAATTATTTACGTTTTGGTTCTCTTAACATGTGCCCAGTGGGCATAGGATAGAAAAATCGATAATATATAGCCTTCTTTTTTATTTTTTGGGGTCGGAATATAGAATGATCAGTGAATCAAGATGAATCTTGTCTGGACAGATGGAGACATATGGTCTTTTATGTGACTTTTGTCCTTTTCTTAACACTTAATTTTTTATTTTCTTAAACAAATGCACATTAGCCACTTTATTAATATGGTTATTTTTACGTTAAATAGATAGTTACGGAGTATAATATTACTAGACGATCAAATTTATCATACATTTTAGTGATTAGAAAAAATATCGTTAGTTCAACCAACGACTTTACCTTAGGTTTTCATGTTTAGTAACAAGGAACATTGTTACATTACGTGTGTATGGCAAGCCCAAATTTGCTAGTTCAAGTGACAACATTCTTAGAGCGTGCACACGAGACATCGGCCTGGGAGGCAGGCGCCGATTACATTTATATATTTAGCGTGTCTAGTAACCCATTCGACCTCAACTTGAAATAAATTCAAAGAGGGTACAATAGACAAATAATTCATTTCAATGTTGAATGTACTGCCCTATTAGGTACTACAAGTGAATTAAATTGACAGACAATAGTACTCCGTAATAATAAACAACAAAAAAGAAAAGAGTACAAAATTAAGAAAATTCAAGGTCCCTTTGAGACTTGTCTTCTTATCTTCCCGTTTTGATGACAAACTTTAATTTTCATCTCTTTACTCACCAAATTTGCCTCCTATTTTGTTTTTCCTAATTACTACTAAAGTTGTGCCCTAAATCTTGTTGTCTTGTGCTCTTGCTGCTGTTTAATCCCACCTGTTCAGTGAAAATATGAATTGTTACATGTTTGTGACCAATAATTTACTACCAAATAAATGAACTAATTCACCTAATATAATGCTAGAATTTCATTTAGGTGAAATGTTAAAGGTCTTGAGTATCGACGGATAACAAATGTTCATCTTTTTACATAATAATAACAATATTACCCCAGTGTCTCAATATTCATCTTTGTATATAGTACATATACTGATATACTAATACAATAATACGGAGTACATGATCTCATCATCATTCTAATGCTGTCTTATTACACCAAAAAGTAATACACAATTAATATTCTATAGAAAAAAAAGGGGTTTGTACCATCTATATGGATTGTTTTCAGCAGTATAGACTAATACGATAATATATTCTAAGAGCTGAATTGAACTGAATTGAGTTGAAATAAATTAAATTGGGCTGAAATGAGCTTAATGGCGCTAAAATGAATTAAAATTTGATGAGATAATTATAGCTGAAATACGTTTAATTAGCTGAACTGAAATGAAAAGTGCTGAAATTAAGCTGAGTTATGGCCTTTAACTTTTTTTAATCAATGAAGCAAACTCATCTAGGTGTGATACAAATAGTACGGACTAAGAAGTATTGACTGTATTGTTAATCATTGCACAAGTAAATATTAATCAGAATTAATAGCTTAGATTAATTACCTGAAAATGAGTAGCAGAATACCCTTGTGAAGAGTAACCTATTAACCTCTCAAATGATGCATTTTGGTGATTTTGCACATGTATACCTCCAATTTTCTGCATAGAGTTTGAACCCAACATGCAACTTATGTTAGCTTTATTTCACTCTTCTTTTAACAACATATATACAAGCAATCGACATTTCAAACTATCTACCATGAAAGACTAAGAGTAATTGTAAAAATTTGGATTATGTTCTACAAATTAGGGTATTAAGACAACAAGACCGAATTAGGGTATTAAGACAACAAGACCGAGTTGTCCGAGTTTTTCTTTTCAAAATTTCAAAGTTTCAAATTTATTATTTCAGTTGTTTCAATGATTTGTTTACCTTTAATAAGAAAAAAAAAATACTCTCGCAGATAATTTAAAAGTTTAACAATTTGTTAAGAGGGAGAAAGTGCATTTTACAAAATGCTAGAATCCACCATGCAAAGTCCTTCCATTTCCTATTTATGTCGCAAATAATATAAAAAGGTAAATAATCGACTAAAATGGGGAGAAATCATACAATATGTTAGAATCCCGCCATGCAGGGTCCTTTCATTTATTCTTGATGTAAATTAAACTAAAGTAATGGAAGTGCTCTACAATGTCGAAATCAGGATTTGCATCTAGGGATCAATGTTTTTTTTTTAGTTTTAAATGAGCGCACTATATCGTAAATAAGAATCGAACCCCCAACATTCACAGTTTGGTTACCACTTGAGCTAACTAATAATGTAATGAAGTCTAGATAGAAGATTTCAAAAAATTTAACAAAAAAACTATTAAACTTGTCACTTGCTCAAGGTTAATTAAGAAGATAAAATAATTACCTTAGAAGTAAATACATGAGAGCTAGCAGTATCATCAAGAGCAAAATCATTTTCCATATTATTAGCACAATAATGAGATTCATGTGCATTTGATTTCATGCATTGTTTTCTTAATCTTCCACCATTATTATAACACAAATCATCATTATCTTTTTCCTCATCAATATCATGATCAAAATGAGGAGGTCCAGATGATGCATCAGACACCATTGATAAATCTTCTTCTTCTTCGTCTTCTTGTTCACCATACAAATAATAACCATTATTATTTCCATTATTATTATTATTATTATTATCTTCTAGGTCTTCAAATTTAGCCATTTTTTGCAACTCTTGTTTTTCATTTTCAACAAAACTTCTTTTTCTAAAACCATTAGAATATGTGTTTTTAGAATGTTCTAAGTATAATGTCCAACCAGACTCACAGCCACTACTACACTCTGAAGAAGGTATTACATTCATATTTTAATTAACTTTGTATTATTATAGGAGTATATATTATACTGTTTATTATATGATAATAATAATAATAATAATGATTATTCCTTCCTACTAATAATGTAACTCTATATTTGGTTTGTTTATGCACAAGTTTTTTTTTTCTAGGAAATGTTTTGTTATAGAAAAGTAGGAAATATGAAGCAAGTGGTGGAAATGGTGTGGATTTTATGTAGTTGGTGGTCTTAAAAATTAAAACTGATAATAAGGCAATAGTATGATCTTAGTTTGCTCTAACTTATATAGTGAGACTGATACTTGTATCCTAGTTCAAAGCTCGTATCCATTCTTTATAATGGGTATCTAACATTATCTAATTTAAATGAGAGTTCATCACTTTTAATAAGAATTAATTAATTAAATGAGTTTTAATTTAAAAAGCACCGATATTGTGAGACATTCTGTAAAACATACACGGATTGTTGTCCTATTTCTTTTTAGGGTGTCTCAGTTAATTATTGTCATCTCTATATTTGGAAGGATTTCCATGAGTAATTTGATCATATCACTCAATAATGGGACTATTGTCCACTTGCCATCCACCAATTGAAACCACAAATAGTCTCTCACTCTTTCCTTTATCTTTGTGTCAAAATGGAAGGACAATAATTGACTGGGACGGAGGAAGTGTAGATAAATACATAAATCGGTTTTCTAATTAACATGTGTAATAAGAGCGCGTGTTAATAAGCTAGTTGGAGAAACATTGTTGAGAATAGATCATGAAAAAATGACATAAAACTTCAATTTACCATAATTTGTGAAATATTCTTAACAACTTCTCTAATAATTAAGCCTATTAGGGCACATGTTAAGAAAGTTGTAAATAAATAAGTCAAAATTTGGAGTATATGACTAGATAGATCTAGTTAAGATTTAAGAATTTCAATGTGTCGTGACCATGTGACATAATAGTCGTTATATCACGGACCATCCACCACTGGCGAATTGTTAACAAGGCCTAAAACGATTACTTTATTTTGTGTTTTTTCTTTTCTCTAAATTAATAATTTTGTACTTGTCTTCATCTCTCTCATTTAACTTTAAATTCTCAAACTTATTTATATCTTATTTATTCAAATTTTGGATTTGCAACAATTATAATTTATATTCTGCCAACACATTTTCCATTTCTCATTATAATTACTTGTATATTAATTAAAATATTTCAATTATTTTGCATTATCCGGTACTTTTTTATCTTAGATACACGACTTTTGATTTTTCATATAGTAAAACCAAACACGATAGACGACATACATACACAACTAGTGGCACAACTTAGTATATATAACCACGTAATGGGACCGACATGCAGAATATGGACACGATGCAACACGACATGACACGATCCTTAAGGATGAACAGGACCCTCTTACAGATCTTGACGTAAAATACACTAGTAGATACACAAAACGTCGATCGAGTACGATCCTAAAGGATGAGTATCAGAATGGAGTAGCAATTGCAAGTTGAAAGGAAGACATTAGAGAATGAAGAGATGATCACATGGTATATAGAGAGAGGCAGGCTAAACTCTAAAGACTGGTAACAAATAAAAACGGGTAGACGTCAATTATCGTAAGTTTCTCCGTATGTGGAGACCTACAACACGTTCTATAACTTGAATATATTCATTACATGTTCCCATAACCCCGTGAGCCATGACCCTTAGTTTTAATGACATTTGGCTCATCTTCTACTCTTTTTTGCTTCTGGCTTGTTGCCTATCTTTCTCTAATATAAGGCCATTATAGACTACATTCTACCGTCCGTACGTTTTTTCAACGTTACTATACTACTAGGGGAGTATTATTGGTTACCAACCAAATAATTAGAATATATACTTGTACTATAGTTGTGTTTAAATTATTATTGGAATTGATATTGCATGCCTCCATCTATGTGTTCGTATCCTTAATTTGTACTAAGTGATGTCCCATGTGAGTGAGTGAGTGACTAAGCAAAGCTCTTAGCTTGGTTGTATATTGAAAGTCACTATTATAATTATCCAAACACAAGCATGACTAGACTCTAAAATCACTTGTGCAAAACAAAATAATAAAATTATCGATGAAATCGACGATCGGACTTAGGTCTTGTTTTTTTTTTGCTGAAATAAGCTAAACTGATGAGTTAAGTTGAACGGAACTAAACTGAACAAAACTAAATTGAGCTGGGCTGAACTGTATGAAGTTAAAGTAAGAGTTAGTTTTGTGAAGAGATGAGCTAAACAAAAACTGACTAAATTAAAGCTGAACAAATCAACGGAACTGAATAAAGCTAAATTGAACTAAAATGAGCTGAAAATAACCTAAAAAGAAGAGAGCCTTACTCTCTCAGCGTTCGCATCTATAAGACATCAACATTAACTATCAGCCCAACGAGTTTTATTTGCTCGTCATTTGATCGATATAGTAAATTTGCATGTTGTTAACTTTTATCATTAATATTTCATGCATGACAACTACATCGGGTCGGGTCAATTCATGTTAGTTCTGGCTAATCTCTATGTATGCCATCACTTGGCCAAATTGACTATCTAAATCAAAACTTAATAACTTTACTACTAATTCATACTATTAATGTATATTGAGGATAAACACCATAAATTGATAGAAATGGCTCCAAATCAGATCTACATAGAGGAAGTGGTCCAAAACAAGTGAATCATCCATGTTAGGATTATAAACATGAGAAAATATAAGAACCCAAATTAATAAAATAATAAAATGTACGGAAATTCTTATTTAAGACGGAGGTATCCGTCTTAAGTTTAAGACGGATACCATATTCTCTCACAAAATACTCATCAAGGGTGAGTGGAGAGCACATGGGGGGTGTCCACCTTGTCTCCTCTACCCATTTCCTCTCACAAAATACCCGTTGCAAGATCCGACCCGTTTTAAGCAAGACCTACTGTAAAATGTAGGTATAGAATGTGATATAAGAGGGATCCACAAGGCACATGCAGATCATAGCAAGTGGAGCAATTACCAGAAATAGGCTCCTCTTAAATCAAACACGCACCCACACACACATGTACTCACGTGTGCATTTTTGGGGGATTATATTTCACCGCAGTAACACACATGTTTCCACGTGCGCACTAATTTCTAACTATTTGTCTTTCTTAGTTACTGCCTCATTTTACTACTTTTTCATTCTTAATATTGTTCTTGTCGAACTTTGGTTAACTTATGCTTGCCTTTCTACTTCCTTCTTCCCATGTTTTGTTTTCTCCGTCCTTTGTTTTTGTTATTATAAGTTTAGTAATTAGTAGAGTATTTAATTAGGGTTTGATCAATTCTTTGTCTGACATACCAATAGCTAAGATCGATTTCATTGTCAAAGACTCAAGGTATTTGTTTCGGATGTTGATCAGGGGTAACCATACCGATATTGGACAATCATCCTCGGAGTATCAAAGGCAGTATAACGGATAGACCAGTCTTAAGATTGTCTTTTTTATTCTCAGTGTGAAATCAATCCCTAATTACTTATTTAAGGGATAAGAGTTCTTATCCCTCCCACAAACAAATTTTTCGTTCATGGTCAAAGTAGTAACTCCCTAGTCATCATCATATATTCACATTATTTGAACGATAATTAACATGATTTGCACCCTTTTAAGGTCACTTTAAGCTAAATGGAAGCTATGCCTTTTCTAATACAGCTAGTTTTAAACACGTGCAAATTGTACGGGTATGCTATTTTTTATTTTGTTATCATAAATTTTATTGTAATATTTTAATTTTTACATCAATTAGTTATCTCCTTTTAAAAGTAATCATCTTTATAAATAAAAGTTTTAACATGACGTAATAATTAAATCTCTCTAATTTATATTGAATCAATTATACATTTCAAATTGAGTTAACACGAAGTTTTAACATGAAATATAGTGTACAGCCAGTCGTGGTAGTCCTCTATTGTAATTACTGTGTAACAATAGTTGTTTAATTTTAGGGAACCGGAGCGGAGTGGACCAAACTCTCTAAATCGAAAACAAAATAAGGGTTAAATGGTCTAAATAAGGGTTAAATGGTGGATTGGGGGATCTGAACAAATTAATATTGACCCGCCCCGGTTTAGACCACAAAAACGCATGGACTAGATCGGATCGGATCAAACTTCCTGGACCGAAGACTAAATACGGGTTAAATGGTGGATCGGGATCAGACCATATTAATCTTGGTCTGCCCGGTCCAGACCACAAAAATGTGTGGACTAGACCGGATTGGATCAAATGGACCGAATATGATTGTCATGGACATAGCGTAGTATATAAAGGGCATCAAGAAGTTCGTAACGCTCAAAATATGAAACATTATATTTTTACTATGTTTAAGACTTGAGTGCAATAATAAAATATATCTTATAATACGTGTAAGCAGATTAAGCAGGACATAAAATCAATAATGTTAAAAACTTAAAGATTCTTTTATCATATAAGTTCAATCCATGGTCTATTCCGCGGCCCATTCGGTTTTGTCCAGGTTCGAACCGAAGACGAAATTAGAGCAAATAGGTGGACCGTGGACCGAACCAAATAAAATACGGTCCGGTTTGTCCGGAGTCCAGTCCGATCTTTGGTCAAGACCACTGAGTGATCACCCTTACTCTTTTAGCTCCAATCAATTATTATTATTTGCCTTTCACAAATCTAACGATATTTATTTTATTTTGTTAATATCTTCACTTACACATTTATAAAATTGTTAAATCTTGTAAATAGGTAGCTGATACTAAACCAGGTTTGCATGGGCATCCACAACTGATCTGGACAACCTTTTTCCGGGACTTAGAATTTAGTAAGGCTTGCATGGGCTTGATTTAGACCTCATAAATGGGCTAGTTTTGAAGTATTGATCAAGTCCAAACCCAATTAACCGGACCCATGATCACTCTTTTGAGTCTACATTTTACAGAGTATCTGACTTGGTTAGCCCAATAACATTATTGTAATTTATAGTCCTGTGTTCCAAGAAATATTCCTAATGATTCACTAAATTACAAGTAACATATAAAGCTTGTAATTACATTTCAATAGCTAAAATTTGAAATCATATGCTTCATTTACTAAAAATTAACTGGAAGTATAAATGTGATCCAGCATATGTATGATTATATATATATCAAATATGTAATTGGTACCACATTCGGTAAACAAATTAGCTATTTGTAATCTCACACAAACCTTTACACCGGTACTCGAATCTGAGCAAAATGTTAACTCAAGCCATTAATTTTCCTGGTTGCATTTGTTTTCGAATGATGTTATTGTCGGGCAGGGAGAACTAGAGTGACGGGAAATATCGGTTAAGACCCCATGGAAGGGAGTAAAACTCATGGCTCCTAGTGTCTCCCTCGAACGTCCTAAACTTCTTCCACCAATGCCTTCCACTGTCTCTTCTTGTCGCGGTGTGGCTGCGATGGAGTGTCAGGTCCAGGAATAATGCAAGAATCCCGCCTACTGTGGCTGCTGAGGCGAAGATCACTTGTACCATGCTGTTGAACTGATGCATAATTTATTAACAACAGTAATATTATGTAGTGTTTGTGCCTCAATGCACGATAAATAGGGATAGATTAGAGGTGACCACGTGTCGGGCAGGTCTATCATATATGTTTTCGGACTGATTGGACCTTTTATCTTTTACACCAACTGACTGATGCACATTTTACGATTCATAAAACATCATTTTTTTGGAAAATGGATATATCTTGCAGGACAACATGTTGCAGGACAACATGTTGCATGCAGAGTGCAGACAGACTGTAATAAAACTGAGAGAAAATTTGAAGTTGAAGGAGACATACTGCCATGGAACGCGTGAATATAGGAGTTCGGCCCTCAACCAAGAGAAACTCATAGAAGTACTGAGGGATAGAAAGCCCCATGTACAGTGAAAATCCTAGTATGAACTTTGTTCTGAAGCTGTTTAGGCTGCAGAACTGCAGAAATCCTATCCCTGCAGATACTGTATAACAGCAAAAATAACAGTGTCAAACAGCGCAATCATAAGAAAACCAAAATTGATTAGTAAGAAGTATTGGTAGATTACCGAAACCTACCCACGTAAGCATACAGTACACAGTTGATTGCTGCAAAGATGGGGATTGGGATTGATGCTAGAAGCGCCCCAAATTTTCCTGATCAAAAGAAGTGAACTTGTTACTAGAGTCGCACCAAAAAGCGAAGAAATGAGTATTGGTTTTTGATTCTAACATTAAAAAAACCCAAGAATATGGCGCTGTGAAATGATTGTAGAAACTCACCGAGAACTGAAAAGAACAGCATGAAAATTGCAGCAATTTGAGCAACTCTACGGCTTCCGACTTGGTTAAGGCCCAATAGTCCTGCATTCTCACTATAAAGCAATCCCACAGTGAATTAAAAGTGGGGTAACAAATAATAATCATGTGGTTAAATATTTGCTGTCGAATATTACACTGATGCAGTCGCGCCACAGACTGAACCAAATGCCCCATTCAAGAAATTTCCAATGCCCTACAATCAAAATTGAGATGAAGGTGTCGGGTTAGAAACTTCACAAGTGATATGGTAACCTCAAGGCAACGTATAGTTGCAAAATAATGCGAATTGTGAGAAAGACTTACTATCCAGGTAACCGCACGGCTCACAACAGAAGGCGGTACTGGTGTGGCACTGCTATATCTTGCAGCTGTTATAAATGCGCCTGTGGACTATACAATGAAGAAACACATGTAACTCAGATGCGGTTGCTAGTGTCAGCCAAAGTGAAGTGTCGAAGTAGCAAAAGAATTAAAGAATAGGGTTGGTATGGAACATACCTCGACAAGGGAAACAAATGTGGCAGCCATCATCGCAAAACCATTTGCTACATTCAATGTAGGACGTCCCCATTGAAATGGATAAGGGAACCGTATCCTGTATAAGATGGTCACAGGCACGAGTAATGTTCATGAAGGATTACACTTTGCCAATGTTTACTAATTGACATATTAATATGCATCTATAATCGACTCATCATTGTGTATGTATGCGATGGACTCACCAGGAAGCAGCACCTATTAGACCAGTGCGATCAGTGCGACAGAAAAATTGAGTTTTTGGGGAGCTATTCTTAAAAGCTCCAGCTGCTGTTAGGATTGCAGCAAATGCCCAGAGAAGCCCTATCGTAGCTAACACTCCATATCTACGACCAAGGACTTGCAGTGGCTTCAGCAAGCTACCAAAATACTGCAACAATGTATCAATTATTTCACAAATTAGATATACTGCCTGTCAATTTGTATCATCATATATGTTATTTGATCAAGTCACCGAGGGTGTTATAACTTGAGCTTGAAACCCTCCAGAATCGAGAACTGTCCATATTGTTTCCTTACAACAGGGTAAGGCAAAAAAAAAAAAAGAAATTTGAGGGAAGATGCCACGGTCTTACCTGAGTTAAAAACACCATCACGACTAGAGCTGGCAGTCCGACTGCAGTACATTTAGCGAGCTGGCGTATGACCAGACAGAAAAAATATAAAATCAAGTTTCTGGTACACAGTTTTTGTACTTTATTTGAAAAGATATACACATACCTGAGGGAAACCAAATTGTAATAGGCCGAGTGCAGTAAGAGTGACCAAAGGAATAGCGGCAAGAGGGCTTAAGAACCTACAACGACAAACCTTCATGAGCGATTCTGTGTTTAATGATTTAGAAAGTTATTCTAATTCAACTGAGAAGAAGTCAGATACTAATAACAATCTGATTCCTCCTTACCTTACAACAATTCTCCATAATCCCAAAACCCCAAGAATGACCGGAAATATTGATGCAAACATTATTGCCCCTTGGATCGCTTTCATTGTTTCCCTGAACCTCTGTAATGCAACCAACATTACAAGGAAAATCATATTTTCAGTCACGGTTATGGTAGGCTAAGATGATAAAATGTATGCGACTTTATTCATGTGTTTAAGAACCGAGGCTATATTGGATGACCTACAAAAAGTATTACATCTAGAATCGACCATCACTTTAAAGTTTTGGTTGAGATGGTCTTCTCACATGGTATCAGAACTAAAAGCTAACTATGATATAAGAGTATAATACTGGAAAGATGTCGAACCTGATAAGGGTCAATGATGTAGCCGAAGTGGTTAGTATAAATAATGGAGATGGCTGGGATGATAAATGCATATGAACCTCCGACCACTATCGATGTTCTGCACCCAAATAGAGTCTGAAATAACGTATTCAAACCCGATACAAAGAGCAAACTCTGTATCACTTTAGCTTTTTCAACCTGTCAAATTTACATAAAAATAGATTACAACATTACTCGTATATTCATTTGAGACCGTCTCATAGGAGACTAACTAAAGTTCGAATAATTCTCACCGGTCCACCTCCCATAAGAGGAACAAGTATAGTTGGGATCATAACTGTAGTCCCAAGCATTACTATAAAATGCTGAAATCCAAGAATTATTGATTCATCTGCAATAATTGTCCAAAGCTCAATTAAATGTTGTTCGCGAAGTTTGCATGTGACTATGTGAGACGGTCTCACGCACGAAACCAACCAATTTTTTTTTCGTATTCACGAAGATATCCAAATTTTACTTATATACGACAGTAAAAGAACAAAAAAAAAAAATAAGAACATACGCCAAGGAGGGTTGCTAGTGAGGCAAAAATCGACACCAGGAAGCTGCTCCTTAATCGGAAATGGACCGAAATCATCACCTCCTTTAATCGCGGCCATGACTAACTCGTGTTTCTACTTCAATTCCCTCTTTAAAATGTCGCAACCTTGGTCGAAACATGTACATACAAAAGACCAACTACACACTAAAACACACTTGCTTTAGTAGCCTACTTAATGAAAAACATTAAACATAAAACAAGAAGATGTCTATGTCACACAATCATCATCAAATAATATATTAATGATAGTACTATCACTATAAGTGACGATACAACTAACACAAACTACACATTTTGTTGGGTTTTAATTGCGATTTTCCTAAAGACAAAATAAAAATCAACATATTTTTGTTAAGACTAATATGAAATGAAGGTAGAAATGGAGGGTGTGACTAACATTAATTTGAGTAAATAAGATTATAGTTGTTGGAAAGTAGCTCGCCTTATTCTTAACAAATTAGTAGCAATAACAATTAAGCAAGAAACACACTAATTTAGTAATAGACTAATAGTATAGTACTAACATGGTACGTTTTGGCGCACTTTTTAATTTTCCTCTTACGTCTGATACGTGCCATATTCTCGTTTAAGACGACACTTTATATGATACCATGTCTTAAGTTTAAGACGAATTTAATATCAATATATCATACCATTTTTGTATAAAAGACAAAAGGTGAATGTATAGGGAAAGTAATATATTTGTGTTACATATATCCAAGTGGTATGATATTTGATCTGTATTAAACTTAAGACGGATCGTGTTGTTTTAAGGGAGACCCTTGTGGGGCCACCTAGTGTTGTTTTAAGGGAGACCCTTGTGGGGCCGCCTATTTTTAGTTTAGTGTTATTTGCCATTTGCCATATACTCCCTCCGTCCCGGTCATTTGTTTACCATTTCCATTTTAGGGTGTCTCATTCATTTGTTTACCTTTCTATATTGAGAATGTTTTCTATGAGTAATTTGATGTGTCAATGGGACTATTGTCCACTTGTCATCCACCAAGGACCACCACAAATGGTCCCCTACCATTTTCTTAATAATTGTGCTAAAAGCAAAGGTAAACAAATGACCGGGACGGAGGGTGTATTTGTATACGATAGTATGAAGAGTAATAAATTATAGGTCAATCTAAATTTGATTTAGGGATTGTCACGTTTATTTTGCAATGTGGGATGAATTTGATCGTTACTTTTACTTTATGAAATTCACTAGGTAGTTTTGACTTTGTTGTGAAAGCTGATTTCTTGTTGAAATTTTCTTTTCCAAGGGAAGAAATAAATATAGAAATTTTAAATAGTACTCTTTCCGGTTATTTGTTGTCCATTCTTTTTAGGGTTCTGAGTCAGTTGTTAAAGTTCTTATGAGTAATTTTATCATTCAATTGAACTATTGTCCATTTATCATCCACTAAGTGGACCCACAAATGGCCGAGTACTTCGTATACTAGTAACTTTGTAGGTTAAGAGTGGATTACTTGAATGATTAAACGAGGAGCATTATCATGTGTGAGCGATGTAATCTCTCTACCAAATTCAGGAGGGATTTATTCAAATGGAAAGAATATAAGTAATAGGAGAAAGTACATAGTTAAATTCGTTTACAAAAAAAGTGTTAGGAAGTTATTGCAAATTATAAATAACGAACAAACGAAACGACAAATAAAATAACCAGGGACGAAACTAATACTAGATTTCGAATAATGAATGGAGCCATCGCTTATACCCTTATAGAGTTATAGAGTATCTATATGTCGTTGGATTAGGTTATCAATAGTTAGTTGATAACCAACTCTTTTATGGGCTTAATTATTTACAGTTTGACTACTATCCTCACAATCTCACATACATAGAGAACAATACAAGCCCAATAATTTATCAAGACTCATCCGACATCCTCGTGTGAGATGTCCATATCCATGTTAGGAGAAGAATATACTCCCTCATATTCTATATATTCTTCCCTTTTCATTTAACTCTAGAAGTAAGGAAATGAATTTGTACCACACAAAACACTATACCCCACATGCAATTAAATATGGACCACACAAAACACACAACCCCACCTCCAAAAATGGAAATAGGGAAGAAAACATGAATAGACCAAATAGGAAATAAGGAATAATAGATGGAATAGGAGGGAGTAATAAGGACGATTCTCTTTTCAATGCTTTTCTTTTGATTTTTCGATATAAAGTCCGGACCGTTAGATCATTTGTTAGATAAAAATTTGGGCCTGAATAGATAATGCTCCCTTCATTTCTTTTAGGAAATAGAGAGGATCCAAATTGTCATGTTAGCTTCTAATTTGAGAGTAACAATTGCATTTAATTTATTTTCGTATTATAGTCGTTGGTGACTTAGTGTTTTCTATTGTCAACCACGCACAACCTCTCAAACTAATTAGATATCCTCAAGCATAAACAATAATTTGAATTAAAATTAGATATTTAATTTGTTAATTGCATACCTGTAACTCAATTTAACGGTTTATTTTGGGTAATATATTTATGGTAAGCTTTCGTTGAAGAACTATTGTTATAAGGAGATGAGAGATCCACAGCCACACCTAAGCTCGATCGTGAACATCTCAACTCTTAATCTAGACTTGGACATGGACATTCCTACTTCCGCGTGGGTTTATTAAATGTTAGGGCTCATGTATACTCCCTCTTATCCACTCCAATGGTAACATTATTGTGCTTTTCACACGAGGCGTTTTTTTACAACGTGAATATCTTTATTTGCACATTAATCAAAATTATAATAATTTGATATTCTTGTAGCATTCATGACGATGAATCAAACAAAACCCACATAACTATATTTTCTCTTATATATTAGGAATAATACCAGATATTTTGCACACCTATGAATAGTGCCAAAAATCCAAAGTTATTATTGAAGTGGATGGGAGGGAGTAGATTTGAATGTGTACGACATATACGACATATACGTCAATGGCCACTTGATGATCTAATTGAATCTCTTCTCCAGATATATTTATTTTGACAACATTCGATTTTTGTATTTGTATCAACAGAGATAACAGAGCGTTAATATCCGTCATGGTGAGACTCTTATTGTTGGCACCCGTATACACACAAAAGCTCTTAGAACTCGATCCATTAGATCTACAACAACTCTCCTATAAGACAACATAGGACTGACCCAAAAGGAGAAAATCTCAAAGTTTATATCTAATTATACTCGTATTATGAATTTATTTCGATTACCCAATCTTTTATGATGAATATTAACATATTTAAATATGTAAGTTTTCAAAATAAAATATTATGTTATGAAAATAAACTATATTTTTATAAGTTTAATAAATCATTTAGTTGGGTTATGTGATATTGAGCTAGTCTTCTACTTAAGTTGGTCTTATAGAACAATTTGTGTTAGATATATTAATATTTATTTTTGATAACTTCATCGACCAAGCCCAAGATAGTTAACATCTACAATGCAAAAAGGTTATTAAAAGTTTACAATAAGTCTTGCTTGTGACGAGGCGACCCGTCGCAAGCTTGCGACGAGTCAAATCCCCTTCACAAGAGCAAGTGGCAAGGCAAGTGGGGGGCTCCATTTGCACCTCACTTGCCCCCCACTTGCTCTTATTAAGGAGGATTTGACCCGTCGCAAGCTTGTGACGGGTCGTTCTGTCACAAATGAGAATTTGTGAACAGTTTATCTGTTTGAGTCCTTTGACCACAAAACGATCCTATCATAGACTTGTAATGGTAAACTAGTTATGTTGCCCGTGAAAATCACGGGACATTTTTTGTATGTGGCATTTGTGGTGGCAATCGTAGGTACCCTTCGTAATTAGCTTGAATCATTCACTTTGTATTAGTGCTAAACATCATAAGGAACGTCGATGTGAAGTCCATAAGCTTGTATTAATGATCGTGAAGCAGAAATTTAGTATTTTATTTGTATGTATACGATATCGTACATACAAAAAAGGGAAAAAAACTCCTTATCAAGCTCAATCATAGACCATAGTCAGTCTCAAATATAGATTTTTAAGATTTTTTATACCATTTTTATTGACATTAACACTAGATTAGACTCATTCATTATTACATCAAAGAAATACAGAAATTAGAATCAATCCCACCATAGGACATAGTAACTTCTAAGAAAAAATAGTATAGTTGTTGTCACTTACCGTTTTTTATACGTGGATATGAAAGTCTATGTTGTCATTCTAAAATGCAAATCAAATATTCCAAATGTACATATTTATTAGGGTTTTTTTGTCAAACACAACTTTTAAAAAACTTTTTCTTCCAAACACCACCTTTAAAAAAACTATTTATCAAACACAACCTTTAAAACCAGTTTCTGTCCAAACACGACAATTTGGCCAGAGTTCCGTCAACTTAAATGATTTCCGTCAATTAAGATGTATGGCACGTGTGAACTATATTTGACATTCTGTTTTATTTTCCCTCCATTTCACTTCCCTCTCTTTTTCAATTTCCCCCTCCATTTATCTATCAACCCCATTTCCCTTCTATTTAATACCCAATAAACACTCTTTCTCTCCCTACCTTCATCTTTCTCACCTTTAAACCCAACCCCTTTAAAATTGTTCTTCATTAATAATGTCCAGTAGCAGCTCACTTTCTTCGTCAACAACTCCGCTCCTCAAATGTCGTTGTGGAATTCCCGCCTCTTTGAAAACTTCTATGACGGAAAGAAATCCAGGTAGAAGGTTTCTAACATGTAAGTTTTATCACCCGGAATGCGTGGTTGCAACTACTTCAAGTGGGTTGACAATCCCATGAATGAAGTTGAGGGTTTGAAGTCGGAAATTGCGGAACAAAAAATGAGATTGGAGCGATTAGAAGACCAAAAGTGTTGTTGTGAGGCTAAAATTGAGGAACTGACTGTGGAATTAAAGCTTATAAGGAAGAAGAATAAAAAGATGAATTTTGATATTAAAAGCTCTTATTGTCATTGTAATTTTCTTCTTTATAAGGGGGTTTAGTAGTTGATTATTTATGTACTCTTCTTTATCAGGTTTCTTTCGATAAACATACAAGATAATGATATGGATTAAGTTAATTAATCAATAAGATTATGAAAAAAGATAACAGTTAAATAGGGTGAAAAGAGAGTGAAAAGAGAGAGGTGAAAGGGTGAAAATGAAGAGTGAGGTGAAAAGGAAGACTGAAAGTGAAAAGGAAGAGATAGGGAATTGAAGGGATAAATGGTTCCCACGTGAGAACCTAATTAATGTTGACTCATCACCAGTTTTTTTTAAGTTGGTCAAAATCCGGCCAAATTGTGGTGTTTGGACAAAAACTGGTTTTTAAAGGTTGTGTTTGATAAATAATTTTTTTAAAGGTGGTGTTTGGAAGAAAAAGTTTTTTAAATGTTGTGTTTGACAAAAACCTTATTTATTATTATACCAAAACAAAACAAATAAGCATTAAATACAAAAATGAGATAATGAGATGAAGACTGCACAAGACAAAAACTAAAAAACTAGTAGCGTACAAAAAAACTATAAATATACTACGTACTTGTCAATTGTTGGCATGAGACACAAGTTGTCATCCAATGATAGAAAGAAAAGTTGAATTTGGAGTGTATTGATGCGTAAAAAAATGTGTTGTAAATAAGGACTTGTAAAATAAGTTAGGTTGAAGGGAAATGAAAAGAGTATTTAATTGCAAAGTAATAACAATGGAGTGAAAACAATTTAGTAAACAAATAAAGCAGTCAAAATGAGAGAGATGATGGGGCTTGAAATTCCTTATAATTATTTAGAAGACGATAATTACAAATAGTTGGTAATGAAGATGTAATAATAGGTATCAATTGAGATATTTAATTTCAAATTTTTTTATTATGTCAAGGTATACAAAAAGGCAAGATAAAATGAAAGTGCAACATTATATAAGTTTCTCATTATTTTTTAGGGACGTGCTTTTTCACATACGGATTTTACTCTTTCACATACGCCTTTTACAATTATAACCTTATCATTTTTTTTACTATCCCTTTGCAATTTATTTAGTTTCTGTCTTCCCTCATTTGCCTTCACCACTGCTCCGGTCAAATCAATCGCCGACAATATTGCTCCGGGCATCCAAACTAATCAATATATAGAAAAAAAGTAAGCAACCTACAAATAATTATTTAGAAAAGAAAAAAAACTAATTAAAAAAGAAAGAAAACAGCAACAACGCATCCCATCTTCTCCCTGCCCCACCACCACTAGACCACCAACCACCACTCCCAGCCAACAACAAGACCAGCCACCTTCTTCCTCCAGCCGGTCGCACCTCCGATCTCCGACCATTGGCACCACATACTTCGACTATAACCAATCGCACAACTTAAACAACCACCATTTGTCTCCCTCCCTGCTCCGACCACCACTAACCAGTGCCGACCACCACGGTCCTATCCATCTTACAACCATCGTCGACCACCCTTAAACCATACTTGACAATAATTGTTCTATTGTTAAGCATAAACCTAATATTTAAAAAAAAAAAAAAAACATAACACACTTGTTAAAAAATATTACTCCGTATTTCACTAATTGGAATTGGAATTATAATCCATTGTTCGATTTTATTAGATTCGATTTTAGGTTAGATGTATACATAAGAGTTAATTTAATTATGTTGAGGAGAAAGACTGAAAGAGGGATTATGTTTAAGAAAAGGGCAGGAGATAGAAATTTTATGAAAAAGTGTATGTGAAAGAGTAAAGTTCGTATGTGAAAAAAGTAATTCCGTATTTTTTATTAATTATAGAGGTTATGTGGCAAGAAAATGAGAGGTGATACGTGTCACTTCAATGGAGGCTCAACAAGACTTTTTATATTATTGTAAGATATCAAATACAATCTTTATCTCGCTCATTTAATTATCATTGGGTCTTGATTTTCGCAGTACACATTTTATTCATTATAGTACACCGTTGACAATTATACCCCTTTCATTTCCTTACTCATTTTCCCTCTCTAACATCTTTTTATTGTGTTCTCTCTAATATCAAAAAATTAATTCATCTAAAAGTTCACAAAGTAAATATTTGGAAGTGGTTTTCGACATCCGACACAGCCGCCGCCGGTGGGGAGGGTGGTCGTCAGTGAGGAGGGTTGTCGCCGGTGGGGATGCGGCAGCGGTCCGACGTTGAGTGCGTGGTGATGATAGGTTGGCGTTGAGTGGCCGGTGTTGAGGACCTGGCGGTTGGGGATTAGCGGTGGTGTCACCGTCGTGTTGATGAGCGGTTGATTTTGGACTGTATACTGCATTGAACACCTTCTTTATTCCCGGTTATGAAATATTGTCGACGTTTTATAACAAATCGTCAACACTTTTCATAAAAAAAGACGATACATGCCCCTGCTTTCTCTTTCTCCCTCCCTCTTAAATCTTAATTTCTCTTTCCATCATACAAAACAACCACTGGTCGCACCACCGCACCACTGCTACCAGCACCACTTCCACCACCATGCCACCCGCACTACCGGGCCACCACTGCACACCTACCACCGCCACTATCTCTTCAATCTTCGCTCTTCATTCATCACTTCGAAAGTTTGAATTTTGTTCATCCCACTCCAGCAACACCGCCGGATCACAACTGCACCGCCGTACCGCAACTGAACCGCACCCCAGACCACCACGACACCAGACCACCACTCCACAATCCTTCAAAATCGCCATTAAAGATAATCAAAATCCACCATTTTCATAATTATAATAATTATTATATTTCACACGAAAAGCTTTTCTCTTTTGCAATTCCAATAATTTTTAAAGTTAAATTTCATCCATTATTTGATTTATAACTGTGATTTTGATTTTTTTTCTGTGAGAGCTTGATTAAGGTTAGGATTTGTAATGTCTATTAGGGTATTAATAATGTTGGACGAGTTTTTTATTTCTCTATTGCTTTAAATTGATGTTGGTTGTTAATCTACATTGGCTTAAATGCTTAATGGTTTTGTCAATGTGATGGATGTCAATGGAGTTCTAATAATGGACCTGCAAGAAAGCCATGTTGTTCGTTGTTTTTCTTCTTATTGTTGTTGGTGGGATTGGGCAACGTTTATTGTCAAAGTTTCTGACCATGTGGGACTTTGAGGCTCAACGTTACCCTTGGGCTGTGACGTTAAACTCCCACGTTGACATGGGTGATAAACGTTAATTTTCACACGTTGACATGAGGTGTCAACGTGAACTTTGAACGTTACCTACTATAGTCAACGTTCAAACTTAACGTTGACACCCTATGTTGACGTTAACTTTAAACGTCTTTTTCCCCAAATCGTCATACATACAGTGTTCAATCATTATAAAAACCGTTATAAAATGGTATAAGATCGTAACGGAAATATACTAACGTAAAATATCGTAACAAAGAAAAATTATAAAAACGTTAAATAGATTATATAACATACCGACGAACCGTCGCTCGTCATTGATTACGATTATCAAAATATTGTATTGAATTTTTACTTCAAACCGTCTTTTTAATTTATTTGTTAATTTACATTGTATTTTGGGTGAATTTATGAGATAGAGTAAAAGATAGAGAGATAAAGTGTTAAAGGGTAGTGTATGTCTTTTTTTTAAAACGTCGACGATTCGTTATAAAACGTCAACGATGTTTGATAAGGTTAAAGTCGCGTCACCTTAATCAAAGTAAAACCTAATTTACTACTAACTAATAGTCAGCGGTAAGCAAGGTATCGAATCCACAAGGAGGCGGTAGTAATCTAATCTGTTAAACTAGGTTTGTCTCTAAAGTAACAATTTTGGGGTTTTGAGATTTGTGTTCTAAACTAATGGCAATCAACAATAACGATAAATAATAACAATAATAATAACAACTAATAATAAGCAATAACTAATAATAAGCAATAACTAATAATAAGGTTGAAAACAATGAGATTAAAAGTCTAGGGTCACAGGTTGACTAGGATTATTGTTCAGGGGTAGGGATGAAATCAACTATCATGCAATAAAGTTATCTAAGGTCACAAGATCGGTCGATTCAATTATGCCCTTTAGATCTACGATTAACAGGCGATCGCTATCATTAAACGAGTTCTATTCAATTATCGTAGCCTATCTTAGTCTTAACCCGGTCGGTGTCAATCCTAATTTGCAAGACTAGTTAATTAATCCTGGCCAGTAATCAAACAACTAGAATTTAAACGATAATCAAACGATAACCATGCAATTGCAATTCAATCAATTAATCTACCCCTTCTAACAATCTTAGATCCCCTTTCAACCCTAGAAAGGAATTTAGCTACTCATAACGATATAAACAACAACAATAATAATTAAAGTAAACATGATTAACAATTATGAAAGGACGAACAAAGAATAATTAAGGAACAAGAAGACAATTAAATAAATAACTAAGAAAGATTGAAGAATACCGAATACAAGTTGAACTAAAGACAATCGTCTTTGATGAAATAAATCCGGAGGCAAGCGAACTAAATTAGGGTTTCTGAATTAAAGCTTAAAAGTATTAAAAAGCATAAGAAAGCATGAAAGACGAGCTTTCCTTTTATAATACAAAAATCTAATTAATTAGGTTAAAGTTTAGGAAAATATGAAAAAGTCGTCGAAATATTGGGTTGCTCGATCGAGCAAGGGTATGTTGCTAGATCGAGCAACCTTCAGCCCGACTCGATCGAGCAAGGCATAATGCTCGATCGAGCAGCCTTCAAAATGGCTTGTTTCTTCGTTTTTCTTCATTTCTTTTCCACCGTTCTCGATTCCCGTGCCTAACCTTCTACGATCCGACTCCGCCATGCTCCATATCAACTCTAAAAGCTCCAAATGCATCCAATCTGCATTAAAACATAACAAAAGCAACAGAATCGATATTCTAGCTAAAATAGCATAGAATAAGCAAGGAAAGACGGTAAATCGAGTTATTTGCAACTAAGGGAAGCATAAAATATGTGTATAAATAATGATCATCAATGTTTCGCAACCCTTACATCAAATATTGATGGTTCAATGTTCATTGTGTACTTTTAGTACTCAAGATGGAGTACGCAATGTTCATTGTTCATTCCAAACAATCAATGGTTTTTTTTAATGTAGTACACTGTGTTCATTGTTTATAGTAGGTTAATAATCCACTTATTAAAAAGTGTACTATATTAGAAAAAACGTTGGGTAAAAAATATAGAAAAAAATAAAGGAATTGGCCAATCCCTTCGTCGGCCGTCACTTGGCGGGTAGTCCCTTCGTCGACCGGCCAACCTCAATGTCAATCATCCCTTCTCCGTCACCGCCATTACTAAATAAAACCCTTAGTAATTTAATAATTTAGACATAAAACACTAATTAAAAAGGAATAAATAAATTAAAATATATATTAAAGAGTCAATTTTATTAATATTAGATTAACGTATTAATTACATGTTGTTCTTTTGAATAATTATTCATAAGACTTTTATGGAGTTTAAAGAAGGTTAAGGTAGAGAGAAGTTAGAGATGAACTAGATGGAATTAGGTTTGATGTGTTTTTTTGTGAAGGGTAGCAAATGGAAAGTTTGGTGTAAATAGTACTAAAATGAGTAAAAAACGTATTGCGAAAATATATTTCGAATATTTACTTCAAGTAATATTTTAATCAAAAGTAAATAAATAGTTAGTCGGGAATCAATGTAAAAATAAGCCCATACGAACATGGGTCCAACAATTGTAGGGCCTTGGGTTTCATAATAACAAATCAAATGAATCAATACCCAAATACCCAATAACAAAATTAGGGTTTTGAAAGAATCCCTCTTAAAACCCTAACCTCACTCTTCTACCTCTTTCTTTCTCTCTCTTGCTCTTGCTTTCACTACCGAATTTACCTCTCACAATCTCTCTTCTTGGTACCGATTTCTTCTCTCAATTTCATTTTCTGTTAAATTAAGCAATCGATGATTATAATTGTTGTTATCAATGCGTTCTATAAAATTTATGTGTTGTGATTAAAATATGATCTTGTTGTTTATAAAGTTTGCAACTTTTGTTGAATTTATCTGTGGGTATGGTGTATATTTAGATTTTACGAGCATTTTATTTGATTTATTGTAAAAAGTTATTTTTTTTGAGTGATTTGTATATATATTTGTGTTTTTATTGCATGTTAATTGGTTTTTTTGTTAATTTTGTTTCATACCCTTTATTTATTTCACTGAGCTAAGCATCCCCAGGAAAAAAATTAAGCTAATTTTCGTATTTTTCCATCTCCCCTCATTACCACTAATTTGGACAAATTTATCGATTCACATTTGAAAAATTGAAAAAGTTTGGAAATTGATTGGTACCCAGATGGTAAATTTGCGAGGGAAATCGGCCCGGACAGTTGACTTGATTTTGTTGATGGGTTCAACATTTGGGAAGGAAGAAAAACCCCAAGAAATGAAGAAGAAATTAGGGTTGGGTGGTTTGTTTGAAAGTTGTGTAGCATGGTTTTGATGAATTTGGAACCCGAGAAGTTTGTAAAATGGCTTGATTAGATAATTTGATGGATTGTTTAGTTGTTAATTAATGTGTTAGGTTGAAGTAATCAATATTAGAGTATGTGCGTGTCTATATAGTATAGAGCTGTTATTTAGCCCCAAAATTCGTGGGTTTTTATGGTAGGTTTGGTTAATTATGCTCAATCCACCATTCTTTGTTTGTTGATGTGTACTCGTTTGGTCACCCGTGCGTTGGTTAATTAGGGTTGACTTGTTGTGTAGAACTTTCATTCAGTAGATAGAAGAGTTCCACGCTGAATCCGGATTGGTTGTCTATTTGTTGGTTCTGGTTAATTAGGCGCCATTTCCTTAATCTTTTGGGTTCATACAAGTTGATAAGGCGATAGGTGTTATCGGATGGAATCAATATAAGGCAGGGAAAGGCAGGGGTGGAAATTAATTTTGATGGGAAAGGAATTTTATTCATCTGCTTCCATAGTTTCAACCCAATTTATTGGCTATACAACGGAAGTTGTCCTTTATTTCCCTTTAAACAAGGCTTATGTTGATGCAGTGTTTACCTGCAATGTATTATTGTCTTGCACAGTTTTTTATTTATGGAAAGTATTGCTTTGCTGATACTGTTACGCGAAATTCATATGGCAGCCCATCTGAGCAACAATGGTGAGAATCAGTGTGCTGAATGATGCCCTCAAGACCATGTATAATGCTGAGAAGAGAGGAAAGCGCCAGGTCCTCATTAGGCCCTCTTCTAAAGTGATCATCAAGGTTCTCTTGGTTATGCAAAAGCATGGTAAGCGAGTGTCTTATTTAAATCCTCCGTAATCCTTGCCTGTTGTGTCAATTGTGATTAAAATTCATGATACTCCGTCGATGCAAAATAGCATCACGTGACTTCTTGTGTGTAGATTATTTATTGAAATTCAGTTTGTGATTCTCTATTATCGTCTCATCTATGTGTCAGGATACATTGGTGAATTCGAGTACGTCGACGACCACCGATCTGGAAAGATCGTTGTTGAATTGAATGGAAGGCTGAACAAGTGCGGTGTCATCAGCCCCCGCTTTGATGTCGGTGTCAAGGAAATTGAATCATGGACTGCTAGACTTCTTCCTTCTAGACAGGTTGGTTATGGCTTAATCCTTGACATTTTTGCTATGCCCTTGGCTGCTTACCTTTGTACCCTATTATCCGTAGCATTTAGTTTTTACTAATTTCAATCCTCTTTGAAATGCAAAAAATCTTATTTTCACACAATTTTACCTTTGTACTCTATTATCTGTAGCATTTAGTTCTTCTAGTTTTAATCCTCTTTGAAATGCAAAAGATCTTATTCTCACAATTTTTCTTTGAAGATGGCAATCCTCTTTGAAAAGTGACTTGTAAGGTGTATGATCCTTGCGTCTTGTCGCTTTAGA
Source organism: Heliosperma pusillum (assembly GCA_022085475.1). Classification (NCBI taxonomy): domain Eukaryota; kingdom Viridiplantae; phylum Streptophyta; class Magnoliopsida; order Caryophyllales; family Caryophyllaceae; genus Heliosperma; species Heliosperma pusillum. The sequence goes on along the minus strand of JAIUZE010003487.1, from coordinate 43,748 downwards.
TGTGCCTTTCGCCTTTTAAAATTTTGGTGTGGTCCAATTACGATCCTTGTGTAGTCTTATTCTATGCATTGTGTGAGTTTACTAGCTTAGTCTTGTTTCATCCACGTTATCTCTAATCTATTGAACAAATTCTTAAATGTCAGTTTGGGTACATCGTGTTGACAACCTCGGCTGGCATCATGGATCATGAAGAGGCAAGGAGAAAGAATGTTGGAGGCAAAGTTCTAGGCTTCTTTTATTAGGAGTTTTAATTTATTTCTGGAATGAGACCGCAATGTTCAAGCTTATTATAGACTTTGTTGTTTCTAAGTCATTTTGGAATATGGTCTCTTGTCTTCGGGAATTGTTTTCATTTTTCTTTTTTGTGGAATCCTTGTTTTGGCTATGATTGTTGGTGGTCGCTTGAGACTTGCACAACTAGTGAAGAGATTTTGGCTTGGCAGAAGCAGATTACATCCATATTTCTGTTTTGTTGTCATCTCTGATAATCTATGTTACTCAAGACTCATTTAGAAGTATCGTACATGGGTAAAACTTGGTTTTTTGCTTGAATATTCATTTGTATTGTATACATTCAATCTCTTATGTGCTGCGGCAATATGCCGGTGATGCTTTTTCTTGAATGTTCAACCTCATGTACTACGGATTAGGACTCTATTAAAGCAACTCCGTGTCCATGATTGCGGTCCTTAGCAAGGGACCTTCTCGACTTGTTTTGTGGCAGTTTTTATTCTCAGTGGGAACTGGGAATGTCCCGAGACTTCTTTTTTTTCTTAGCTTTATTAAGTTGTCATGTGGTTAAGTAGAGACATTCAACGAAACACAAGCAAGATTTGCCGTTGGCTGACTCGAGGTAAATCAGTAGAACTCGCGTCTTTGTTTCCGGTATCCATAGACTATAAACACACGCTAATTTACTGCGCTCCCCGGCCTCTATTTTCGTACTAATTGGTTCACATACCCTTGTCAAAAAAATCTGGATTAATTCTGAATCCAAAAGGCCTTTCCTTTGGTGTAAGTGTTACATCTGTAATTTTGGTATGTCGTTCACAAGTTACAAGCAATGCTCTTCCCCTTCCTACAAACAAAGTGTTCATTTTATGCCTGGGGTCTTGAATGGACCTGAATGTGCTCAGTACCGCTCAGAGGCCCACTTGATGATTAGCTAGACCCTCATTGTCTTGTACCCTTCTATGAGGCCGCAAGTCTCCCTTAAGACAGTCTTAACTTAACACAAGAGAAATGTCACCATTTTATAATAAAAAGTGACCATTTATTGACAAATAGTTAAAACTAAAATCATTACTTTCTAGCAATAATTTTTTTTTGGCAACGTTTCTAGCAGTGGATGGATGGTAGCATTTTATTAGGAAATGTTTGCATTTTATCGTAAAATGATCATATTTTACCCTTTTTAATTTTAGACGAATACCACCCAGCTAAAATGAGAATTTGCTATGGGAACATTGTTTAATGCTCTAACTTCTTTTTCTCTGAGCAGTGGTCTTGCTTAAGACGGACAACATCCGTCCTAAGCTTAAAAACAACTTTTTAAAGTTTCGATCTTTGGTCCGGTCTGATCCAAGACCGGTTATTTTATGTCCGAATTGAATAGATCGAATTTAATGTATTGTAAGGATAATATTTTAAATTTTATGAAGTTGTTGGGTAATTTACCTTCAAAGAACATTACAAATGCAATATTAACGACTATTTTAAGCATATGATAATTTATTATGTTTAATTTGGTAAAATTAAATTTAATTAGTGTATATTTCTTAGTGATAAATTATATTTTTCCGTCCATTTAGGTCCTAGATGAGACCGCACCGAATATTCCGAGTTCCTTGCGGTCCTTATCTTGGATCTACAAATTTTATGTTTTGGGTCACCCTAAGTTGACGAAAATACGTATAGGAATTGTTTTGAAAAGCGTGAAAGTTGAGTAATAAAATAAGGTTAAAAAAAAGGTAAAAGCGCGTAGACAGCGTATGCAAGCACTAGAAAGAAACAGATAATGGGTCAACAACGTCTCTTCCCAATTTCCCCTCTTCTTGATAAATCATACCTTAACCTCTTCTCTTCTCTTCTCTTCTCTATATATAAATATATAAACTAACCAATTCTTTTCCCATTAAATTCTCTCTTTCCTTCATCTCTAAGTCATCCTTCCATCTCTTTTATACCAAACCCACCTAAAAAAAAAGTTTAAGAGAAGAAGAATGAGTTACTACAACCAACAACCCCCAGTTGGAGTACCTCCACAGCAAGGGTACCCCGGTGGAGACGGATACGCCAAAGACGCGTATCCGCCACCGGGTTACCCTGCCCAAGGATACCCTCAAGGAGGCGGATACCCTCAACAAGGCTACCCGCCTCAAGGATATCCTCCTCAACAGTATGCTCCTCAGTATGGTCAACAACCTCCTCAGCAGCAGCAGAAACAGAGTTCTGGTCTTATGGAAGGATGGTATTGTCTTTTTTTACTTTTTCTCTCTTTTTATTTTTTGCTGTTTTATTAGATCTGTTACTTTATTCGGTTGATTACATGTTTTTCATCTTTTATTTATACTTGCAGTTTCATCTCATGATTTTTTTTAATTTAATAATGTTTTGTGATCTCATCATATTCTTTCTGGTTATTTGATTATGTTTTCAGAAAGTCTCGCTTGTCATCATCACCAAAAATGTCCGTCACATATGAGAATTTGTCTTATGTTTTGAAAAAATCTTTTTTGGGGTTATTTTAATTCAAAATAAATGATAAGGACGACATAAGGAGTATTTTTTCAGGGGAGACTTGGCCACTTGGGTTAGAATTCGAACCATCTAGTAGCGATGGATCTTGATATAAAAAACGGTGAGTCTTGCTTAAGACGATCCGTCTTAAACTTAAGTCGAGTCATATACAATGGTAATTAAGGCAGCATGTTTTGTATTTCCTAGACAACAATTGTTATGATTTGATATGTATTTGACTCGTGATAAAAAAGTTGGGATTTATAAAAGTATTGAAAGAAATTAGGGGGTTTATGGACTTGAATTATCTCTGTGTTTTTGTGAAGACTGAAGATTATAATCAAACGTAAATAATTTAATGAATCGTAGTGGAGTAATTCTCAATAGATCTTATGTAAGACTACTTTATAGGTAACCTTGGATGAGTTGTTTAGCAGTCTTTGTATAGTAAAATTATAATAGAAGACATACGTAAATTAGTAGAAGCCGTAAAATTGACGGAGTTGCATGACCCGTCTAATGTTATTCCACTCCTCCATAGGGAATTTAGGGAATGAAAGTGATCTTGTGTGATGTTATGCATCTAAGTACGTAAGATTGGTTGATTGATTGATTTCCCATTAGATTTCGAGTCGTGTGAGTTGCATTGTGATGGTGGCAGTTGGGTGCCTTCATGTCTTGTAGGTGGTTTGATGTGATTTGTTATGTGGTTGCGGAGTTGATCTATTTATGTAAAACCATCCATTAAAGACGTATATACCCTCCCTAAAACACGATTACTTAATATAAAAAGTTAAGGGAAGGACATTTACGTGAAATGTAAGGGTGATTTTTGTAGTGTAAAACCGTCCTACACGAGAATTTGCTGTCAAATGGAATTTACAAAAGTTAGCCTTGTTTGTGTTTGCTAAAGCGGTACATCGACCTGCTGTCATGGATATTTTGCAAATTTGACAATTCCTAGTATTTTTCAAGTACAAGGGCAACTTCAAATTTAGCCCCACTGTGCTTATGCCAGCATATAATTAGTGTACTTAATTTGTCTTATTAAATAAAACCTGGAAGCTGCCAGTAGATTATTATGATAATTTGTTTATGACACATAGTTATCTTCCAGCTAAGGTGATGGTGGTTTGATTTTGTCCCTGTTTAATTTGGTATTGTCCACATTGTTGGAATCATATTAATAGAGAAAAATGTCTACTTTTAATTGAAATTGAGACCTATGCAAAAATGCTTACTAAGGTTCCTGAGTTATAATGCAAAACTGTGATGCGACCGGATTTATGTTTGTTTCATATGAGTAATGAACCCATGATCTAGAGGGAAAAGTACCTGTTTTGAAAATGAATCTGCAACTGTTTGTTTGCTGGTGAATCGTATTGGAGTACTTCGTCCCTCCCAATAGTTTACATTTGTTTTACTTTCCTCTCACAAGATAAACAAACGTAAATTATTCACTGGGACAAGGGGAATATTACTTGGACATTTGCTGAGATATGTTCGTATTTTTCACAACTAAGACCAGGTCGTAATCTCAATATGGTTTCCTGGCTACACATATGTAGAAAGGAAAATCGTCTTGCGCATGAGTTAGCAGTTAGCACAGTTTAGTTCTATTGGCTCTTTCATGCGGTTCTCACATGACTCAATTCCGCATTGTATTTGTCCTTTGATATCGAATGGTGTTATTAATTTAATGTAATCCCGCTTTGGGATTATTCTCAAAAAACAAGACCATGTCTTCATACACCCTCTATGAGACGGTCATAAACTCAAATCTCAAGTATTTCTGATTTAGTTTTATTACTATAGAGTATAGACTTAGGATTATTTCACATAGAGGACCGTCTCCTATGAGTTTTTAGAATGAAAGTACGGTGATTTATCCCTCTACTTTGTAGAAGTCAGTATATTTTTCTACGACGGAGTCTTTTATACTCCGTATATAAGAATCTTACAATTGTGCGAATATTAAATTTATTCTTGAAGGAGACTAAATCTTTTGAGTCAGGGAACCACACAACTAGATGGTCATCACAATTATTATATATGCCCATAATCTTGGACCATATCAAGCCTGATCTTCCATATTTGACCATTTACAATACCGAGACTATGCTACTGTTCTCTTAGAGCCTACTTGCTTTTTGTTTTCAGTGACGAAAATGTTGGAACTAGTATATAAACTTCACCAATTCTGAGTTAAGACGGGTATAGCCGTCTTAACCCGTCTTAAACTTAAAACGAGTCAAGTAATTAGAATAAAACAAAAGCAGTCTTAAATGCACAAGTAGGATGATATTAAGACGTATACATCTGTCTTAGGGAGACCAACTGAAATACTTAAATGACACGGTCTTAAATGTGAAATTAGTTGGTGAACCAATAACGATATATGAAGTATTGAAATGAGTAATAGATATTTAATTTGATTTTTTTGAGACCTGAGGAAGTTGGGGCTGACTGATTGTGTTTGTTAATTTACAGTTTGGCTGCTCTCTGCTGTTGCTGTCTTCTTGAAGCTTGCTTTTAATGAACAACACAAGTTATAGGTGATTTGAATGACTGCCGATTTTCGTGTCTCTTCAGATACACATGGAAATGGAGAAAAAAAGAGTGATATTTCGTATTGCATGTAGTTCGTGGATCTTAATTCGTCTTATGTTTGTGTAAATTGGATCTTCGACCTGGATATATTGACTCCTGGGTTCATGACTCTGATTTCTTATTCAAATTGTTGATTACATTTGTGATTTGTGGCTATTTTGTGTCTTTCTTTTCCCTCTTTTAGACATGCTATATCGAGATAAAATCATATGCTTCCTAGGTGACGATGTAGGTGTTAAAACACCCTGTACAAGGCCGGTATGTCTTGTTTGCGAGTGTTTTTTGTCACAACACATTCTAGTATAAGGTGGTCTTACACAAGTGATGACGGGTTATTGTATGGAGATTGGGCGGATAGTGCTGCTTTAGCAGTTTCCTCTAACGGCTATATTCCATCTACACAAGTTGAGACGGCGGAGTAACGATCTAAGGATCGACTTTTCTGCTTCCTCAGACTTGTATTCGTCAATGACAAACTTTGTTGAACAGAGAACCAACTCCTAAAGAACATTATCTCCAAAATGTAGCACGAGACTCTAATGATCTATCAAAATAGACCCCAAAAATTATGCAATCACATGATAACAATACAAACTAAACGATACTCTTATTACCCTTGAAAATCTTTTTAGATTCTAATAACTACGCCATGAACGGAGGACTCCTTAGCCTAGGAAGCATGTATACAATCTATCGTGCCCTTTGCTCGACATCGTGTTAGACACTGGCACTTTAACAGCAAAAGAAAATACGACAAGCATGATATACCTAACATAGCAGCGGCGGAGCCATGAGTTACCTTTACGGAGGGCTAAATGTACAAAGTTAAATCCATGTTAGACTATGTTACCCATTGTGGCAAAGTTAGGATCGCACATAGACCGGAATTTAACTAAAACTTCAAAATATTTAGTTTGTATTCTACAATATTTAGTAACATTCTACTCCATGTTTTCAAACTTTAAATGTCTCTCATTATTAAATAAGATAGTCCATGAATTAGCCAGACGAGCCATAAATATGTAGTTTGCTCCGATTTTACCGTTGCCAAAAAAAAAATGGAGTAAAGTTTTGTCAAAATACATATGGATGTTACATATTTAATGGGCTTTAAACCCAACACAGTATCGGTTTTAATGATACCTATGATAATGTGCAATGGTATATGTACTCTGAATGACAATATTCAAAGATCTTTATTACCCGTTGGATTTGTGCGTTGAATCGGTTTAGTTGTCACTTGGAGTGACTATGCGGCGGTCTTCTTTGAGCCTATGGTTTTGTTAATTTGTTTGAGCTAGGATTCTGCTTTGTGCCTATAGTTTTGTTTTGGTCCTTCTAGGTATTCTGTTTTAGGTCTTGAAGAATAATATATAAACTCTTTAAAATTAAATTTAACAGTTATGGATATCATAACTTCTGAATCCGAAACACGGTCTCCTCAATATCAATAAAACTCTCCTCGCTCCTACCATGTAGACGTAGCTAACACACTGCTAGTGAACCACATAAATCTATGCGTTATAGTCTTTATCGTTTTTATTTATTCTTTCTCGTTTCGGTTATAACATTACCAATTTAGCATTATACAATTGAATTGACATTTAGTCTCCCATATAACATTAATTAAAACGAGGTCAAATATTATTTCATTTATGTTTGAGAAAAATCTATTACTTTTTTATACATTATGTTTTTTCTTTACCCCAATTACTTGGCTCGTTTTAAGGTTAAAAGAGATATAATACCCGATTTAAATAAAAATTGGTCTTGAATTAGAGGGGTCCAAGAATAGTGTCACTTACTCTTGAACTTAGTAGTAGTGAAAGGAACTAGCCCACCTAATTTAGTGTGTTTATATCTCAATTAACACACGAAAAATTAAGTAAGTTGTGTATACATATAATGAAAACAAGCCTTTTGATTATCACATATTCTCATTTAAGACGGATGTATCCGTTTTAAGCTTAAAACGAGTCAAATTTCATTGATAAGATAAAGTAAAATGCTTAAGTATTAACGGAAGTCTGATATAAGTGGGGTGCTATTTGACCCGTTTTACCCTGAAGACGGAATATATATATTTTAAGAGAGATATCCCTCATGTTAAGAGAGATTAATTGCACAATAACTTGAACAACACACCAATGGAGCAATATTTGGGTACAAAAACTTTGGAGAGACGGTCTCTCAATAAGTTATTGAGAGACCAATGTATTGTACCTCTTTATGCCTACTCCCTCCGCCCCTGTAACATAGGATGCAATTTGAAAACAAGAGGTACGTAACTCAAATGGTTAGAGCATTTTTGGACAAAAAAAAAACATATGATGCAATTTTAAAGATCTTTAATGATGTGATAAAACTATTGATTATCGTATTTTCCGTATAGGATTGGATTATTGGAATATAGGTTATTATTAATTTAACTGTTAGGTTTTAGTTTGAAATTTATTTAAATTTAATACTCCTTTATAATATTTTTACAACAATAAAATTATACGTTTATAACTATAAAATATATGTTTCATTAAAACTTAATAAAATTGAATAAACGAGTCTCATATCCTATATTCTATGGGATATTGTTAAATTTCATAATCGGGCATGAGTCCAACTCGTACTGAGGAGAGAGAGTCCACTTTATAAACCCAATGGGATTCCACTCTAAAACCAATTGACAATAGAGGGAGTAGCTCATTGCCTTATAAGATGGTAAATTCTCCCCTCTTTTATCAATGTGAGATTACACTCACATGTGGGAAATCGGGTTTCTTCACACTCCCCCTCACATGTGAGCCCACTTAAATCAGACTGGGGGGCTTTCTGGCATCTCTTCCAGTCGTCAAGCAAACCGTGTTATTCTTTAACGGTTGCGATTTCTTGGCCCAGTTTTTTTTTCTTTTCTTTTATGCCCAGGTCTTTTTTTACCATGGGCTCTGATACCATGTTTCATTAAAACTTAATAAAATTGAATAAACGGGTCTCATATCCTATATTCTATGGGATATCGTGTCACATGTCCATGTCTGTGTTACCCAAAACTTTGCACATCTTAACTTGAAAATGTCATATTCTAAGCCACAATAAGCCAATTCTAAAGTAGCCAATTAAAAGAGAGAAACCTAAATAAAAGAACGAATAAACGTAATTATTTTTTATTGGCTAAATGTTTATCTTTACTATCAATTTATAAGATATCTAACCGATAAAATCAACCGTTATACAATATACAACCGCCTTACCCAATCTTTAAATTTAAAAGTGAATACATTTGAGTTGTAGACTCATTGTGCTAAGAGAAAATTAAATGAAAGTTGACACCTGAATGGTAAAATACCAAAGTGTCACTTGACACCTGAAACAACATTTATATCATCATCATAATTCATAATCATATAAAACAGCAGGAAAAGATTGCAACCCATTAAATTGTTTTCCAAATTTAAAGGTCCCACTTACATATTTACATAACCCAGGAACCATCCTAGAAGCCTCACAGCAATTGCTTTCATTTGGCTTTATTGTTAAATAACCTAAAGCTTCTTCATCCTTAACTAACTTTCACTTTCGACTTTCTAATACTCATCAACTGTATGTGTTGTTTGTATATAAATTAATACTGCTGCTGTATACGGCTTCGAAATGTTTTGCTGGGACTGCATGAGACGGGTAGGATCACTAAGGCGATAACTGAGGAAGAGAATATATATATCATTTTACGACGTTGATATAATGTCGATGGGTAGGTTGTTTGGGGTAGTAGATGGGGTGCTTAACTTGGTTTGCATACGGTGGAGGCTTCAAGAGATGAGGTTTGATAACATTGTAACCCAAGCTATGTCCTTTGTTTTTCATGTTATCATTTTGGGTACGTCTTTTGTAATGTATGTTAGAAGAAATTACTGATCGAATAACTACCTCTATTTATAAAGGATGCATATATATATACTTTCTGAATTTTAAATTGTTGCACATTATTGTAGAGTAAACGTTATTTTTGCTTTATGCAATAATGCAAAACTTCGAATTGATGAGGTTATCCAAGTTAGTAACTCGAATGAGACGGTCAGACGGCCCCAACAGTTCATAAACGATGCTGACATTCTAACACACGATATGAATCTCATCAGGAAAGGAGCGAATGCTACACTAAATCCCGATATAACCTGAAGCGTACAACCATATCATAATATGTACTGTACGATAGTTGGAAAAAAAACTAACTGTACAAGGGACTTCTTTCTTTTGTAAGAGGTAGTAAACCATGAGAGAAGGTAGATAGGTTCTGAGTTCTGACCGTGGAGAGTACATGTTCGGATTGCTTCCCTCGTCTTGTGAATTGTGTGACTGCTAGTCACTGCTATCTACGAGTAGCAAGCTCTAAAGTTCTTTACACTTCCGCCTGCTGGTCATTTTCACACATTGCTCTGGATTATTTCAGGACAAAAGAGATCGAATTATGTCGCGATATTGCCCTTTTTCTTTGTTGCAGAGGAAACTACAGTGAATGCTTTTATGCTCGAGATATTCAAAATTTCTGTATCACCTTTTGCTAACCAACTAAATAAGTTGACATTTGTGGTATCGTATAAAAAATACTTCGTATATAAATTAAACATCAAACAGATTACAGAAGTTGTGTACATACCACTGGTACTAGCTTAAGCCTGTATTTCTCTATTTGTCATCTCTCTTACAGTTAGAAGACAACATTCACGGGAAACAAGGGCAAAGCACAACCAATGCCTAATCCTTCGTAAAAATGAAGCCTGAGGGGATCTGAAAAGGCGCTGAAAGAATGAGGTCCATCATTGTCACGCCGTGGTTTTTCAAACTTGGAGAGGTGACAGATGCTTAAGACTCATAAACCAGTAATTGGTAAACTGCATTTGTACATAGCTGATATATTTCCTTCTAGCTGTAGTATACTCGTTAGTTCAAGGATCCAAGTATATCAGTGTATATTATGTCCAAGCATTAGCTTCTGGTCCAGTCCGCCCGCAAACAATACAAATCAAAAGCCACGCTGGAAACCAACCTTATTGGCTCCCATATTCATCCGAAAAATCATCCTGGCATCACCGTGTTCAGTTCAATGCAGGAAGAGTCAGCTACATAGTTGAAGAGTAACAATAGCTAACTAATGCAAGTATCATCAAGAATGCTAAATTATCATGAAAATTACTATGAATTACACTTTCATTAAGAGAATAGCCCCTATTTTGGAAGCTCACTTACAAATATGTCACTTGTTTTATCCAACAAAAATTAATATCATCCAAAACTACATATGATTCCACTGCATTTCCACATTTCTTCACAATACTCAGCAACGCGGATTACACTTCAAAGTAACACGGAGTACTTTACCGAACAAGTATAACCAGACGACAACCCCACGACTTTAAATTAAAAGACTTTAAATTAGAAGCAGTGAGGATGTCATCTCTTGCAGTACAACCTTGCGTCTTGAAATTAGAAGCAGCGAGGTTGTCATCTCTCGCAATCACACTAGTTATATTCTAACCTTACAAACAGTATAACCAGTGTGATTGCGAATAACTAACTAACTAACTAACTAATTAACTAACTAGACATTCAAACCATCAAAACCACACTGCTTATAAGTCATGGACTGTTGTCTAGGACTAATAACAATAACACAATCAACCGCAACCTGAACAGCAGGCGAATCAAACTTAACAATCCTAACCTTAGCATTAACATCCCCTAAAACCCGAAACTCAACCTTATCATACAAACTAGCATCCTTAACCAAATCAAACCCATCAGACTGCATCAAACTAACCCTATCAACCTCAACAATACTCGTAAGCGTCTTAACACTATGCGCAGGCTGATAAAACCCGTCAAGCGTCCCGCTACCAAGCGGGACGCCACGGTACATGAGAGTGAAACGGGAGTGACCGTACTTGATCCCGACTTTGTTGGGGTTAGCGGCGGTGAAGATGAGACGGATGGAGAGGGAAACGGTGGTTGTTGCGGTGGTGGGGAGGATGGCGAGGTTTTGGACGGCGACTTGTTGGAGGTCGAAGTAGGGTTTTTTGGGTTTGAGAGCGAGGAGGATGATGAGGAAGAGTGCGAGGAGGAGGAGGAAGAGGAGGGAGAGGAGGAGGATGAGACAACAACAACAGCCTTTTAGGAGTGATGAGGTTGAGGATGTTGGGGAGTAGTAGGATGGTGTGGTGTGGTAGTTGGTGCGGTGGTGATGGTATGGTGGTGGTGGTGGTCTTGGTGTTGTGGAAGTCATTTTTGTAGGATAAGAGGTAGTGGAGAAAAAAGAGTGACTCCACTTACCACTATTGGCACACTAATGAGTACTGAGTAGTGGCTACAAGTAGTTGGTATTATTAACTACTTTGAGATTCTCTTGTTTATAGAAGTAGATTCTCGAGTTGGGTTTCACTAGACATGACAAAAATATCCCGACCTAAAAATGCTGACTCGAGATTCGAAGTTGGCGGGAACTAGAATACCTCAATGTGACTCGAAATCCGATTTGATCCGACTCGGCTAAAAAATGACCCGATCCGAAAATGATCCGATTCGAAACCACTCAACTCGAAACTGACTCGATAAAACATAACTCTAATTGAACCAAAAAGACTTAAAATGGCTCTTTCTCTCTTATTCATTGACCCAAAAATGACCCGACCAGAATTAACCAGAAATCGATGACAGACCCTACCCGAATTGTTGTCCTTTCATTTTGGCACAAATAAGGAAAAAGTACGAGACCATATGTGCTCAAAACTAGTGGATGACAAGTGGACAATAGGCTCATTGGGGATCAAATTAGACATAGAAAACTTTTCTAATATAGAAAGGATAACAATTGACTGAGACATCCAAATAAAGAATAAAACAACAATTGAACGGACAGAGGGAGTATAACTAATACGTTAAAAAGTAAAAAATATTAGGGTTTTTCTATATGGTAACCCTGCGTTTTTTCAAATTTTACGTGGTAACCCTACTTTTAAATGATCACATATGGTAACCCTCAATTCTATTAATACGAATCAGCATGACCCTCAACAATTTTTCCGTTAAATATGTAACGTGCCAAATTGAATTCTTTGCTTTTCTACAAGGTAACCCTCTATTCTTCTAAATCCTACAAGGTAACCCTATTTTTTCCCCTAAAAGAAACACTATTATAAATACTCCCTTAGTCTCTCAATTTATCATTCTTAGTACATTTTTCACTTAATTACTCCAAAAAATATCAACTCTAAAATTGTCAATTCTTGGTATCATCATCTCTTTAAGGTAGCATTACCGTAATTCTACAAAAACCTGGTTCAATAATTAACAAATAAAACCATCATTAAGTTTAAGCCTTATGTATACAAATGAGTCACCGCTCCTCAATTGTACACAACATTATTGCGTCAATTTGTCAAATAATTGAAGTGAGTAATTGTTTAATTTTTCTATAACATCTTTAGTTTTGGGGGATTTAATGGGGTTTCGAAAATAAAAGTTTTTCTTATATTGGATTAAACCTATGTTTCAAATTTGGTAATGATTATAACAATGCACGGTATGGAATACCTTTACTTTGGCATTTAGAAATTTTATTTAGAATTTTTTTGATATCGAACAAAGTTCTTACTAGAAAGTTCTTTTAGAGCTCGGTTATTTGAAGGGTAATGAGGGCGGATTTGACAATTTAGGGTGTAATTGAGTAAACATGTGACAAAAAGATTGATTAAGTAATTATATTTTAAGCATATGTGGTTTCTACAAAAAAAAAAAGTAGGGTTATCATGTAAGATGTAATAAATTATAGGGTTACCTTATAGAAAATCTCATAATTTAATTGGCCATGTCACATACTTAACGGAAAAAATAGTTAAGGGTCACGGTAATACATATTAATAAAGTTGAGGGTTACCATATGTGATCTTTGAAAAGTAGGGTTACCGCGTAGAATTTGAAAAAACAGAGGGTTACCGTATAGAAAAATGTGTATCTGTATGCATTGCGTGTAGACCTAGCAAATGGGTCAGTTGAGTTGGTTCGGGTCAGGTTGAGTCGGCTTTCCAAGAATTTGGGTCAGGTCTTTGCGAGTTTGGTCATTTTCGGGTGGATTGTTATCAAGTTATTTGGGAATAACGATCAATATGCGATTAGAAACATTTGGGGTACCAATTGTCCCTTGTGCTAGTGGTTAAGGCCTAAGGGCTATGCTCTATAACCCCAGTGACCAAGGTGGAAACATTGGTATTTCAAAAATCGTTTTTTTTAACATTTGATGTCGGGTTGGATAAAGGCGGGTTAATTCGAGTTTCGAGTCAGATTTATTAGGTCCCTAATTTGATCTAGATCGAGTTATTCATATAGGGTCAATTTTATCTGATCTAATTACACGGAATCTATATTAGTTACTCGTATTTTGAAAAAAAAAAGAAAAAAAAAAGGAACAAATCCGACAATAAGCCTTGGAGACTTTGACTGTTTGGATTGAGACGTAATCGTGAAGAGTACATCGGAAGCAATTACCCAAAAATTGTGACGCAATTTCAGTGGCGTTTTGCAGTTTATACCCTCCAACGCCAAGAGTCGTCACATCTGAGAAGATTATGGAGAAGAATGAAAAGATCGAGTCTTGTTCAACTTCAACCGACGCTCCAATTTCAAAACCATGGCACTCTTATCACACTGTCTACACCAACGCCAAACCTGGTACGAGTATTCATCTCTTTATTTTACGCAAATCTGTCAAAATTTTCAATTATCTACGTCTACTTTTGATTAATCTACCTTGGTTAATTTGTTTCGATTGATTAATTATGATTACTAGAGCTACACACATTACTGAATCAGTTGGTCTCGTGTAACGACTCGCAAGCATCTTACGCGACAAATATAATCTAACGATAATAATAAATGAGGTGCATAAGCTATTATAAGGCCGTTATACAGTACACCGTTGTCTTCTGAGTTTTGACACTAAGAATTATGTTGTTGACAAGACAATTCGTTGTCTTTAGGACATAATTGAATCTTACATATGCTTTTTTTAATCTGTTTGTTTATTGGTTTTGTTCCAATAGTATCCTGTAATGTAGACATTAATGCTGCTGTTATTGTGTATCTGCGTGCATGCTGATTGAGAACGTTTTTAGTGGAAGCGTAGACGTTTCTTGGAACGTTCTTGGGTTAATTTTGATATGCATAGTTTGACGATCATTGTGTAAGGCATAGTTTTCAACACAATTTTCATCTTGGGTCATTCTTAAACAGCCTGTTTGTGTTTCTAACACAAGGGTAAGACTTGGTACATTTGCCTCCTACCCTTCAATTTGCGGGAGCCATTGAGGCACTGGGGTAACATTGTTGTTGTTGTTGTTGTTGTTGTTGTTAAGAAATGATGCTTAGGATTCACTAATCCAGTGTTGCCAGTGATCAATCCCTTTATATGCTTGTTTAATATGGATTTTTACGTGACATGCTAGTAAAAATAAATTCGGATATCTTTTTCTGAATCTTTATATCATCTCGTTGAAGTTGCGATTGGAGATATTCATAATTTTCAGAGTGCATATGAAAAGGTCCGTGCCTAGGTTGGGTTAAGGTGGTCAATGTACAACATTTTTGCTAGGTTTTGTGACTAGAAAGGGATTTGGGTAGCCTTTTACTTTTCCCAAATAAGTACAGATTCTCTATTGTAGAGAGATTTGATCTACTCTAAACTCTATCGAACTTGATTTATTTGAAATCAGTTTACAAAGAAGAATTCAGTATTGTAAGCTTATCATTAGAAACATTAATCACCCATTACGTCAATTTCCATACATATTATCACTACATTCAATTGCACTAAAGCCGTTTAATCCAAGCAGTAACACTAATACACTTGCACTTGTTATAACACCCACTCAGTCGTCCTCATACATCTGCTTGTACCAACTTGCACAGCACCTCAGATCTGATCATCACCTTTTCAATGTGACTTTTATTCCTACACGCCCAAATCTGATACATTAAGCTAGCTAATACCATAGCCTAAACCTGCTTTTGAAGGAGAAGTCTCTGCCTCCTGCCAATCCAACTTTGAATAATGTTCTGATCGGGAATATAAACCTTCAGCCAATCTGCAATAATGTGTCTACATCGAGGACTAAAATCAATAATGCTTACATTAGACTGTTACTTTATTGTGAATTTTACTCCAGTAGCGCGTGACACATATAAATATGTTTCTTCTACTCTGCTGAACTTGTTGAATAATGTCTCTTTTCACAGTTGATGAGAAAACCTTGTTGATTAATATTTTTCTTATTAGGTATGGATGGGGTTGACAAGGAAAAGGTGCAAAGAATAGTATATGAAATGAGCAAAGGCTCAAAGTATTTTGAAAATGAGGAACGTAGGGAGGCTTTGATGAAGCAGAAAATCGAACACATGCGTGCACGGTGTGCAAAGCTGACGACTGCCGAAATAGCTCAACATCAAAAGGTTCTTATATAACATGGATAACTGTTTTTTTTTTTTTAGTGCATGTATGTCTTCTAATTTCAGGAACCTAGTCGTACACATTGTATATCACCAATCTTATTACCACGTATAAATTGGCCAGGTTGCTGAGAGAAGAATTACAGAATTAGAAACCACACGTGATTTGACAAGAATTTGGCTTCATGTAGATATGGACGCCTTTTATGCGGCTGTTGAAACATTAAGCAACCCTTCGCTGAAGGGCAAGCCGATGGCTGTTGGCAGCATGTCCATGATATGTACTGCTAATTACGAGGTGGAGAAATTCCGGGAAATTATTTATCTAAATAAGTTTATAAGCATATTGTGTATTCTGAAACTGATTAATTGATGCCTAGGATTCTGTCATAAACATCTGCATGTAATTTACTTTTGTCCACCAGGCTATTGACATTCTCATATGAAGATTTTGTTCGCTTCTAGGCACGGAAATTTGGTGTTCGTGCTGCAATGCCTGGCTTTATCGCACGTAGATTGTGCCCAGAGCTAATCTTTGTGCCTGTGGATTTTGAGAAGTATAATCATTATAGTTCTTTAACTAGAAAAGGTTAGAGGAATTTAAGATGTGACTTCTCTCTGATGTCTTATGTGCTTCTTCACTTATTAATCCAGTTTACTTTGCTATCTCCAGTTTATCAGAAATATGACCAGAACTTCATTGCTGCCAGCTTAGATGAAGCATACCTTGATATAACCAAGGTGTGCCATGAAAGAGAGTTGAGCAGTGACGAGGTATATCCCTAGATATTATGTTCCTGGTTTTCTTCTCTTAATATTTTTTTTTTCTCCTTTCCCTAATATGTTGAAGCTGTTTACTGCGTGCAAAGAAAAGAAATTTACATTCTTCTTACTCTTTGTTGCTAAGGTTGCTGAAGAGCTTAGAAGAGGTGTTTTTGAAGAAACAGGACTTACATGTAGTGCTGGTGTGGGTCCAAACCGATTACTTGCTAAGGTGCTTTTGTTTTTTTCTTATGTGACGTTAAATCTTGTAGTTCCAGGTTTAAAGACGAAGTAAACAATTACAATAATATCTTTAGGTTCATTTACAAAAAGTATGGCCTTTTTTTTGCAATGTTTGTCTGTTTGAGTCTATATGAAATCCATTAAATAAATTAAACTACATTAATTTCACTTTGCAGTAAAATAACAGCAAAGGTTTAGTAGAGGAACTTTGTGTTTAACTTCAGGCTTGAGCTATACGAGAGTTGTTTTTGAGCATCTAAATTTGTATTTGTGTTTTCATTCGTATTGTAGTTTTCCATCTGCCCTCAAATGGGGAATAATTGTGAACTGGAGGAGCTGTTGTTAGCTTCTAGTTGTCTGATTTACTCCCTAAATTAACTTTATGGTGATGCTACTTCTATATTCTCTCAGGTTTGTTCAGACATAAACAAGCCAAATGGACAGTTCATTTTGCCAAATGATAGAATGGCTGTCATGACATTCATATCTTCCCTTCCAATACGAAAGGTACTTTCTTGTATGTTGTACTCTGCCTTTTTATAAGTAATCTTTCTCGTGTGTAAAATAAAAAGAATTAGAAGTAGATACTGATTTTATTGATGTTCTGTTGTTTTGTAAACAGATTGGGGGTATTGGTAAGGTAACTGAGCATGTTTTAAGGGATGTCTTTGAAATTAAGACATGTCAGGATCTTCTTCAGAAGGGAGGCTTCCTCTGTGCACTATTCTCTCAGTCCTCAGCAGGTTTCTGATCAGTCTCTTATAGTGCTGTTACCTTCGTCTGTTGATATGAAATGTTTCAGTGAGTGTATATAGCACTAGCTGACTTACCTTTAAGCTTGTTAATTTTAAGAAGGCAGGGGAATAAGAAACATATGCAGAAGTTTTGCTTATTAACTACTCAGTCAAACTCGATACAATAAAGGCCTTTATATTAGCATGACATTGACTAACTAACTAGTAGAAAGAAAAGCCACTAAACCATGAAATAAATCGCACATAGTGTGCATTACAACTTAGTCCTAATTACTAGCTTATCCACTACATGCATAAAAGATAATGCCACAACTTGTGGGAGTACTACTTCCAGCACACCCCCTAGCTCAAAATCTGTAAGAGTTAGTTATCTCCTCTGTCACAATGGTCCAGGTTTAACAACTTGATAACAAAAGTCAAATGAGCCGAATAAAAGTTGTATGGAGGCAGCACATGTTTAATACTTTCTACACCACCTTCTTATATAGCACCTGCATCGGAAGCTGAGCAGTGGTAATTATAGAATCATCAACCTACCCAACTGGCCCTCTGTCTCACATACTACATAAATAATCTGACCTTTCTATTACACGATGGCATATGATATATATACATTTGATGTACAGATACCATTGACAATATCATATTGTGCTGCAGACTTTTTTCTTTCTGTTGGACTGGGGCTAGGAAGCACCAATACTCCACAAGTGAGGCTGCGGAAGAGTATGAGTAATGAGAGAACATTTTCTGCAACTAGAGATGAAGTGTTTATCTATCACAAATTAGGTAATTATGTACTAATGGCGTGGATATGGTTCCATCATTATCTATGTAGTACTTTTGCCTTGTTATGTTAGACAATAATTTCTGTCGAAACCATAGATGCTCCAGGGTCCTAAACAATGGTTTATGAACTTTAAGGAAACTCTATTATTTCTGTTGTTTCCTGTTCAAACTGGCTGGCACATTCCATCTTTACAGATATCTTAGAATTTTTTCTCCTTTCATTTCTGTAACGGGTGCGTAACATGCATTAGCCACTTTTTTTTTTACATCGGAAGTACCTTCACAGTTATTCACTATCACTGCCTGTGAAACTCATTAAAGGTGAAGCTGATCAACTTTTTTTTGTCTCTTTTTTTTTTGGATTAAAGGGCCTTAAAGCTGAAAAACCATTCGTGATTGAAATTATTTTTTCACTACAATCCAATCCAATCCAATAGTAATATTTTCGTATTTAGTATAATCTAATCCAATCGTAACATTCCTTTTTAAGCCAATACTTCGACAAATTTATCCTTACAAAACCCCAATATTTACTCAAAATGCCATTGGTTATTTTAGTTCACCATCTAAACCACAAGGGCAGTATGAGAGGTTTACCCTTGTTTACTAGTTTGCCTAAAAACTTGAGCAAAAAGGCATGTTACCAATCAATTGGATCAGAGGGAGTACTTACAGAATGCCAAAATGGCATGTGTTTAGGTTCTCTGATGTGGTTATGACTTATGACCTGATCTCTCCCTATTTTTCTTCGAAGGAGCATGAATCATTCTTTGTTTGGGCTTTCTCATTCTTGAGGATATTGAACAAGTGATTTTGTATAATTTGAAACCAAGGAGTTGTCCCATAAGTTTTTTTTACGCCTTCAGCCTGAATGATGAATGATTGCTGCATCCATCTTCATATTAGTGCTTTTCTTTGGTTATTCAAGAGCTTTTGCACTCATACAACAGGCATCTTGAAAGGCAAAAGGTGAGAAATGAACCGGGACACCCTTGGTTTTACAAGGAATGACTCGTGGACATGTCCAAAGTGTCTATTACCCTTGACTCCGTTGAGCTGAAATTGTGTGATTACTGAAAAAATTAGGATGTAAGAAGAAATTCATATGTTCACTGGTGGAGGTGCATTATGCCTTGTACTTCATAGTGAACTAAGTCTCTTGCTCTACTAACTTGTATCAATCAAGCCATAAAAATACTACTCAAGTAATCTGCATACTTCTGAATTCTCTAAAGTTGCTTCCATACAGTCACATACTATTGAGTACTCTTCAAAGAGATACAGTAATGGCTAATATTACTGTGACTAATTTACTTATATGGTTTCTTGTGCAGCTGAACTTGCGGAGATGCTTTCATCTGATTTGCAAAAGGAAGGACTTCATGGACGGAATCTCACGCTGAAACTGAAAACAGCGGGCTTTGAGGTTTGCTTTATCTCTCTTTTTTTTATTATTTTTTTTATCGGTGTCATGTTAGTTTGACACTTCAATTGGACTGTGCAACACGTGTTCAACGCTCCGACACAATGTGATGCTTTGACACTTCATTTTAACACAAAGACACAGAACTTCTTCAAAAATGGCTGTGCCCGACAGTCTGACACTCCGGCACCGTGTTGTGTCTGACACTTCAGACGAGTTGGGGTAACGTAGATACTCGTTGGTCCCTCGCCTCCGCTTTAAATATGAGCAAATGCATGCAGATGCATCAGTACATGTGTTTGCATGA
Source organism: Heliosperma pusillum (assembly GCA_022085475.1). NCBI lineage: Eukaryota > Viridiplantae > Streptophyta > Magnoliopsida > Caryophyllales > Caryophyllaceae > Heliosperma > Heliosperma pusillum. The sequence continues at coordinate 23,635 of JAIUZE010003487.1, read as the reverse complement.
ACCTTGCGTCAAACAAATCATGAACAATTCTGCAACCATTGTAAATTGTTGCTGTATAGGACCCTCAGCCCTTTTATTTTTGATCTCCTAGTTCCAGCAAGCTTTTTTCCTTTCATATATTCATCGAGTTAATAGTGTTGTGCATTCATGCTTGGTATCTAGTGTAATTCATGAAGATGCGGACTGAATCTATTTGTTGGGTCCAGGTCCGAACGAGAGCTGTGACATTGCAAAAATACATATGTTCAAGTGAGGATATATTGTGGCATGCTAAGAAACTGCTGAAAGCTGAACTTCCTGCATCATTAAGACTTATAGGTAAATCAGTCTCAATCCTACTTAAATTTCTCTGGGTCTCTTTACAATTGACCATCTTCCAAAACTATTTTCTCGACTAACCAAAATTAGCCATTAAACCATAAACATGATATATTCATATTTCCAACTTCGTTCCCTTCAGTCCCTCCTCTTCTGTGGTCCGCAAAATCTCTTTCCGTTGCTCTGTTCCACTTACAGGAATTGCTACACAAGTCCTTTCGTCTTTGAAATCGACTACTAAAAGAGCAGACTACAAAACTTGAATTTTTTTTTCTATCTCCACAGCATTATCATAAATCCATTAACTTTGAAAAGTAATGCAAAAACACAATTTCAAGTTGCTTACAGTTAGTAACATCTAAGTTATACTACAACGTCAGTTGTAAAATTGACAGAATTATATAACTACGAAGGCTTATACTCAATCATACATGAGGAACTATAACTCCGTTAGCTCACAAATATTCAGCATTTATTCATTATTTTTGTAAAGACTTACTATGATCATTTTGAAAAATAATTCTACAAGATGGTTGATTTGGTATTAGAATCGGCAAAATTGTCACTTTGTCTCTCGTTTTCCTGTGGAATATTTAAGCTATGCATAGACATAGTGGTAGCTATTAAAGTTTGTAAAAATTCCAAATGGGCTGGCCATACGTGAAAAGAGAGTGTCCACTTCACAAGCCCAAGGGTACTCCATCTTTCCTAAAATTAATCGGCAATAGGAGGTAACCCGAAAGCCTTATAAAGTGAGCAAAACCTACTCCACCCCCAATGTGGCTCTTCACATGTGAAGCCCTACTAACAAACCCAGGACGAGACCATGGGGGCGCACTGGGGTGCACTGGGGTGGGAGCAGAGATTTGGAATCCTCTAAAGAGAGGACCCTCCTCCAATGGCACTGAGGCTCAGTTACATTAATGGGAACCCGGGCTCTGATATTCTGATACAATATTTCGAAATGCGTCTGGCCATACCCGAAAGGAGAGCGAGTGTCCACTTTACAAGGCGCAAGGGAACTCCATCTTTCCTAAAACCAACTGGCTGTAGGAGGATAACCCCTAGACCTTATAAAGTGCGCAACTATCTACTCCACCACCAATGTGGCCACGTGGGTCTTCACATATGAGTTTCTTACATTCCAACAAAGTTCAAGTTGTCCTTTATTATATTTCCAGTTCTTAAATATATATAGTCATTCTTATTTTTCATGATTGGTATTTTTTGACAGAGTGAGTTGTGTCTGTGAATCTGAAAAATAACAACTTTCTGTTGTGTGAGGGAATTTGTCGGTAGAAAATAGTAATTCTAAATTTCTAATACAAATTCTGCAGGGCTACAGTTCTATAGTGGACCTTACTATATTTGTTGTTATATTATTAATCGTAGGATGTGTAGATAGATTATCCATAAGAATAAGATACAGTTTCGAATATATAGAAGTGGTCACCGTGTTTTTCTGCTTACTCTGGTCACCCTTCTGGACTTGTTGGGCTTCCATTCTTAATTTTGTGTGATTGCATTTCTGTGCCTCCTAGATTTCTGTTAGAGAAAAATTGTTACATCGTGAATGTTCTTGTTAAATACTCTAGTTTTCTGACAGGTCTGCGAATTTCTCAGTTTAGTGAAGATAATGTTGGTCTATCCGATCCTTCACAGAAGTCTATCACCAGTTTTGTGATCAAAGGGAATGCTGCCGGAAGTGATTCCCATGGCTGTGATGATTTAAAATTGATGGATAGTGATACCATAAATAACATCGCCGATGATTATGATCATATTCCTGATGGTGTCCACCTAGATGCCTTCACCAGTGATCAATTATCAGATTTGGGTTGTAGCAGCAGCTATATTAGTGATAACGATGAAGATGTGAGAGGGAAGATTGACCCTCTCAGTAATATACAAGCAAGAGTATGTCTCGACAGTAATGATTTTTTTGGAATGTTCATATTTGGTGCATTGTGGTTTGGGCTAATTCCACTTTAGCGTGCTGAGGTTTCTCTAATACGAACTACGGAGTACAACTTTAGTCAAGTGAATGTTGGACAATATTGTTTTTTGCTGACTTAAGGTTCGAAAATTTTCTAACTTTGGTGACAAGCTAAAACATGGTAAAAATCCATATAAATTAAGGGTTAGCATAATGCCATAATGCCACACACCTTATGCATGATGCCACTGAATTTATTAGTGCAGAAACGATGATGAGGTCAATTAAAGCTCTAACAAAAGCCGTGCCAGAGGATGTTTTGGGTGGTGGCACTATAGTTGTCGTAAATTAATGCTCTTTAAGCTCAATGAAGTGTTAGATTTTAAGTCCATCCTCGCACCACATGTTCTTAGTTCAAACCTTAGGTCATCATTAGAATGAAAATTTTTCTGTGTTTTTTCCTTGTTTAAATATCAGAATTGTTTTAAGCAAACCTTCTTTTTGTTCCTATATATCTTTAAAGTTTACTTATTTCTTTTTGCCATTGTTATCTCAGGATGGTTCTCTTGCACCGATTGTTCATGTTTCCGAGTTACGTGAGCCTGATTCCTGCCAATTCTCAGACACCAAAGTACCTGTTCATGATTGCAAAAAGATTGATACATCCGAGTGTACCAATGCTAAGAGTGATGACGCAGTCGCTTCCTCATCTTTGCAAGTTCAGTTTCAATGGGTGGATGATTATAAATGTTCTATCTGTGGGATCGAAATGCCTCTTGAATTCGTTCATGAAAGGCAAGAGCACTCCGATTTCCATCTTGCTGAAAGGCTGCAGCAACAGTGCTCTAGTAGCAACTTGGGGACTCACTTCTCGAATACTCCTAAAAGGTAAATACATTCCCTCCTTCCTCGACTATCTCAAAATAATTTTTTTTGGTGATAATGTGCCATGAATTGGACTAGACATTAATCTAGGAGCACACTGAAATCAGTTAGATGTTTGCTAAAACTTCATTATTTTCACAGGATGATCGTGGAATAGTACTTTTAGGAAATTTTTCACTTGTTATTTGAGATTTGAGCTATTTCTTAATTATGTGCGCTATAAGTGTAGTAGAGAGTATTACCAAAATTTCATTTCAATAACAAATACAGGGTATATAATTTAGATGAAATTGGACTATGTTATACCTTTATAATAGGAGGGGAGGTTTCCATAATTTAGGCGACCAATGTGAAAAGTTGTTCAAACCCTGGGTACCGTAGTTGAATTTGTAAAACTCGAGCCCCATAGGTGATTTGTAAAACCCGTGGGAACAAAAAATGCAATTAGCTCAAATCTCAGAAAATCAAAGTGAATTTTCCTAGATTTGATTGCATCTCCGTAGAGCACAATTTTTGCTTCCCCTCTTCATTCTCATCTCATGCTTTGTTGTTTGTGCTGTCACACTGAAAAACTTATTTACGAGATGATGATAATGATAGACAATGTTGTGAAGCGATATCAGTTGTTTATTTCTTTATCAATTCTGCTTTTGTATCAGGGCTATTCAGAAAGACCATGGTAGCCCAAGCAGGCAGAAAAGACGCAAGTCGACAGCAGAACAAGGCAAATATCTTCCTATTGATAAATTCTTCAAGAAGAGTACTCAAAACATGTAGGAAACTGTATGATAAGTGTAAATTATAAATGTTTGCAGTGTATAGTTTCGCATTCACATCTACAGAGAGTAGATAAGGAAGCAAAAAGAAAGGCATCTAATTTACCCCTAAATAATTATATGTTGTTCTTCTGCCACACTTGTAAAGCTTGTTTTCTTGAATTTGTAATTTGTTCATATTGTTGGCACAAGAATGCATGTACATTGTACCGAAACTTGCCTGTATTAACAATTCGGATAGTGTGTTGCATGTTTTGAACTTGTTTTTTTGTAAGGTAAAAGCTTAGGAAAGTGAGCGTTGTTGACAGTGGTCTTGTGGCTTTTTCCTGACATTAATCGTGATTGAATTTTAAAAAAAATTATATACTTTGTCCAGCTCTACTTTCGGGGTCTCGGGTCGCGTCAGTTTTGCTAGGTATATATACTTCGTATAACTTATAGTTGATCTTACATTCTTACTTCACGTTATCCATCATATTAACTAACTATAATACTTACGGAGCATATAAACACACTTTTTAACAAAGAAATGTATTTGCGACTTAGCTTTATAAATTACAAAGTTAATTAGCCCTTATTGTTACAACACAAGGACTTTTAGGCTCTGTTTGACAAGCCATTTCAAGTAGCTTATTTGACCAAAGTAATAGGTATTGTTTTTTTGAAGGTGTTTGACAAGTAGCTTATTTAAACAAATAAGCTACCTGAAGCATTTGGGATTTCAGGTTCCTGAAATGGTTTTATATTCTTGTTTTACCCTTCAATCAATAATATTTAATTATTATCATATCTGTTCATGTAATTTCATAAGAAATCGGTTACATTTTCAGCTAGTTTGCCAAACGATTTTTCATATAATCACCTTATCAGCTCTCAATTTTTAGCTAACTTATCAGCTACTTTTAAGATTTCAGTTTTCAACGACCTTTTTAATTTTTAATTACGTTTTCAGCTAATTCTGTCAGCCTTAATCCTAATATACCTACTAAAATTATGTTGGCTTAAGAAAGTATGGAAATTCTTGGGTGCTTGTAGAGGAGGTCAATAATTTCCAAAAATTTGTCAAACTTTCCTAAAACACAAACACTATTGTTTTGTTGTATTCCTAATCCAATGAGCCTCGTTTCCTATATATAAAGGAAACATGAACCCACACAAAACCATACATCCAATTTTGTGACTTTTGTGAATTTTAAAAAAAAAAACAGAGAGAGATTAAGAAGTTGAAATGGAGAAAATGAAAAACATATTAGCATCTCTAACGACTCTAAGTAGTGGTTTTGGTGAGAATAATAATAATAATAACGGTTTTTCGGATGTTGAGAGTGAAGAATGTCTACATCCGGCTTTCATTAACAAAAATCAATGCGCCATTTGTAAGAAGTCCGTCGAGTTTAACATTCCGACGACTCTTCCCTTTGGCTACATCTTTCGCGACTTATCCCTCACTGTCGACGCAATTCGACATCTCCGTGACGTTAATCTTAATAAACTCATGCTCGGCCGTAAGAGGCTCCATCTTGTTCTCGATCTCGACAATACTCTAGTTCACGCCATCGATAGTAAAAATAAAAATAATAATGTCAAGAAGAACAAGAAAAACAACAAGTTGTCATCATCATCATCGTCTAATGACGATATTTACAAAATCTTGAAAGGGGAGTTTTCCGTCAAGTTAAGGCCCGGTGTTGGTGAATTCCTCGAAAAGGCTACGGAATTGTTCGATTTAAGCATGTACACAATGGCTGAGGAACCTTACGCTAAGCAGATTGCCAAAATACTCGAATCCGACAAGAAAGTTGAGTTTTCAAGCGTCATCTCTAAGGAGTATTCTGCCAAGATGAATAGAAAATCTCTCGACATCGTCTTAACCCATCAAAGAGTAACGTTAATTGTGGACGATTTAGCGGACATTTGGACGAGTGAAGATCAAGGGAATGTCATCAAAATAAAACCTTATATATTCTTTGAAAAGGGGGTCGCCCCTCCTTCAGATTCAGACGATGGTGAAGAGCTAGGTAGGGTTTGGAGTATCTTGAAGAATGTTCATACTAAGTTTTTTGATGATAAAAACAACCTAAACAATTATGCCTCTAAAGATGTCAGACAATTACTTAGGAAAAATTAAGATGATTCATGTTTATTTCATATGTAAAAAGATTATTTTTATGTACCAATCTTGAGTTTCATGTGCCAAAGTATTGTCAACAAGGGATTGTAATATGGCTTATAGTCTTACAGATAATTGATTCAAACACACTATTAGCTACTCCCGTGGTACTCTTCCCTATTTCCTTTTTCGGTTATTTATGTTTTCTTTCTTATTTTCTTTTTTGGAGTTGGGTTGTGTGTTTTGTGTGGTCTAAATTCATTTGTGTGTAGGGGTAGTGTATTTTGTGTGGTCAAAATTCATTTCCTTAATCTAAGAGACAAAATGAAAGGGGAAGAATACATTGAATATGAGGGAGTATTTTATTATGTAAGCTATTTGAGGTCTGACTGGATCCGACCCGTTGTCGTCCCTAGTTTGCAGCACACCAATAGGCCAGAGGATATATCAGCTATTCGATACAACGTGCTAGTTTGAATCAGATATCCATATTAAAACCTAGATTTAATGTCCGTGCGATACCGGGATCGTTAAATAGTGTTCTATTATTAAGTTTGTGTAAAATATCAGTTCTTACATGTGAAAAATTAAGTTTATTATATTTTTAATAACCTTAGGAGATAGCTTCAATTGATGTGTGATATACTGATATTCATGTTCAAGTTCGGCTCACTATTGATAATTTAGATAGTTTAGTTTCACTCAACCCCGTCAAACTTAAATCCATGAAAATTAATTCTAATTAATACTCCGTATAAGTTTATTTTAACTAAAGGATACTTAAGTTAAGTTTAATTGTTATATTAACTTAACTTAAGTTGATTTCAATAATTTAGTTTTCCTCTCTTTATTCAGTCTAGCTTCATTAAAATTAATTTAGCTCAGTTCATCTACCTTCGTTCAATTACGTTTTATTGAAAGTAGTTCCAAAATTCATGTGTGTATATTTACTAATTTTGGCCGGTTTTGAACATACATGAGATCGTACCCCGGAGTTTAAATCCACTATAATTAAGTCGGATCAGTTTTATCGGGTCCAAATATCTAACACCACCACTCCCATCCAGGCATCCACCCACACAAGTACACAACCAAGTAGAAGCAAGCTTTCTCTTCTCCTCTTATCTTCCATCTTCCATTTCTTGTACAAAGTGCTCTGTATAATAAATCCATGGCGCTCAATTATCATCCAACACCAACACTCTCCACATCCTCGCACTCCATCATCACACCTTCTCTTTCAATTCATCCCATTTCCCTTTCTTCCTTTAAACTCTCCTTCCCAACTTCTTCTTCTTCTTCATTCAAAATAATCAAATGTGCAACCAAAGACCCACCTTCTGCAACTAGTATTGATGATCCTACGTCTGGTGTTGCTGTCTACAAACCCAAATCTTATGAAGTTCTTGTCACTGATGCTGCCAATTCTCTCGCTTTTGCTCTTCAGAATGGCAAATTACGCCTCGAAATCGACTTCCCGTAATTCCCCTTCCTTTTCTTCTTCTTCTTCTTCTTCTTCTTCTTTTAAGGGATTTTCATCACGGGTCATACAAAAGCATCCCCTTTATGTTGCTAACACAAGTGTTGGACTGCGTACCCTTAACCTCGTAATTTGCAGGAGCCTTTGAATGATATATTATAGTTATATTCTATTATGACCCTCACCCGAATGTCCATTGGGCTTAAAGATTGATTAGTGTACATGGCCCCATACCATGTGAGGAGTTTTTCCACTTTGTAAGGTTTAAACTTTAAACCCGTGATCTTTGGTCACCCGGGCTCTGATATCATGATAGATAAACCATCTTAAGTTCATGGTTGAGACTCATATATTATAGTTATATTCTATTATTGAGTTGTATCGCTGAAATTCAATGTTTAACTTTGTGCATATCATTTGTAGATTTTTTTTTTGTTGAGAAATTATCTGTTAGATATTCATTAGGATGATTGTGTACTGCAATGTGGCTGCCTGAATTAGTGATCGGTGTGAAAAGACCATATCAAACAAAATCTTAAGGTGATCGTTGTTATGAGGGCTCTGATATCATGTGGAAAGACCGTTTCAACCAGGTGATGGTCGAGGCTAATCAGTGGTCTTATACCTTAACAACTGGAATCTGGTGCTTATGGGAGCATGGGTATTGGGTAATGATATTTTATAAGGGCGTATTTAATGCAAATGTTAGCTCACGTAGTTGGTAAACTGTTGAGAGGTGGTGTTCATTACCGGTATTTCCGTCGATATTAAATTGTTCTTGTTATTTCCCATACGCAAAAAAAATTACTCTATTACTCCCTCCCGGTCAATTGTTTACCTTTTCCATTTTAGGTGTCTCAGTCAATTGTTTACCTTTCTATAATGGGAAGGTTTTTTGTGTGTAACTTGATCACTCAATGAGACTATTGTCCACTTGTCATTCAATACCATTACCCACAAATGTTCCGCTCCCCCTTCCTTGGCCTTTGTGCCAAAAGTAAAGGTAAACAATTACCCACAATTGTTTACCATTTCTAGTTTGGTTGAAGTAAAGAAAAAAGAACTTTGATCACCTAGTGATTGGTGTATTTTTTTTATCATTTAGGCAACCAAAATAATCAGTAAAAACTTGAGAGACCCAAGTGGAATTCACTTCAACCTCGATGAACCAAAATGGAAGAAATCCATAAAATTTAGCTTTTGTTAGTCTAATATACACTATAGTTACATCCTAACTGCTACATAAAGACTTCCTTGATTTATGAAGTTTTGCTAATTTGAAAGTTTTGGCTAATTATTCTGTGATTCATCAATCTTTCATGTGGCTTGGTGTATCAATGATTATAGTAACTAGTAACAGAACTTTTGTGAATTAGTTTTTTGGTTTTGTTGATAAAATTTGTGCTTTTGATGTTGATTGAAGTAACAATAGGGCGAGTATGCTAGCTCTCAAGTTCTTAGGTTGTGCCTTTTCGGCTTTTCTTTTGAGCCTTTGGATAGCTTGAAATTCTGAAGGTTTAGAGCAGAAATAGTGCATAGTTGATCTAAAATTACTTTTGCTCAAAGCTGAATTACAAGTTTAGCGTCAAATGATCTAATGGAGTAAGCAAGCCGATATATTATATGATCATCTAGAATAATTGTTAAATACATTTATACTTGAAAACTGATTTACCTATTTCACATCCTGACACTTACTTACAATCTGCTCCATATACGAGACACTCTATACGAACAGATAGCATATGTTTTCCGTAACAGTTCTGTGCTGGAAGATTAGAGCATTAAGCTATTTATTTGAAAGATTAATTCAGTTTCAGCTACTTTTCCTTTTCTTTCCACGCTTCATGACTTTTTCTTGCCTGACATTTGTGTTGTTACCTTTGTTGTCGCTGCCATGACAGGCCTCTGCCAAGTGATATATCATCTTATAAGGTATTTCCTCTTTGCTCACTCATTTATCATGGATCTTGTCCTAAAACAAAGTATCCTTTTTTATTTACTGAAAGACAACTGCTATCTTTAAATGGTCTGGTATTTTGGTTCTGTGTGACAGTATTCTTGGTTAATGATTACCATTATATTGAGTTGTTGACTGACATATTAAAACAGAGACATGATTTTCTCAAATTGCAAAATATGTGAAGGGGTCTTCAGATGACTTCATCGATGCAAATATCCAGCTTGCATTGACAGTAGCTAGGAAAATTCAAGACAAAATGCCACTCAGATGTCGCATTGTAAGATAATATATATCCTTATATTCTGTAGTTAATGTTTTATGAATATGGATTTTGATTTCTCCATGTGGGAATTGGCAATATCAGGTGTTCCCGGACAAGCCTGAAAAGCGCAGGGCCTGCCAAATTTTCAAAACTGCTTTTGACTCGGTAATGATGTTTATCCTTGGACTTGATTTTACCTTGTTATATAATTTCTCCAAGATAGAATTTGAATCTTCAGCACTTGATATTTGCAGGGGATGTTAATTTGTTTTCTTTTCCTTCAATAGTTGTTTTCTTTCAGATTCCGCCTACATTTTCTCTTTCTTTTTTATTATGCAAAATGTTCCACTTTATGGTATACTACTATGTTAATAATTGTAGTGTCTTCATGCTTATGCCTCTCTTTCAGACTGAGGGTCTTAGTATAGGTTCACTGGATGATGTGCCTGGTACTGCCGTCTCTTCCTTCTTCCGATCTATAAGGAATACATTGGATTTTGATTTTGATGATGAAAATGAAGGTAACTTTTGCAAAAACTCATACACGCGTATCATGAGTTTCTTTGTATCGTTTTTGCCATGTTGAATGCATCTGTGTTTCACTTAGTTGGAGGTTGCTATAAGACTATCATTGGTTGAAGCTTATATTTGTGCTGAATGAAGGTTGGATTTACCGCATCTTGCTCCGTTAATATGTTCTCTACACTAGTGCTCCTTAAGTAGGGACTTGGAAGCTGGAAGGGCATCGTGCAAAATAATTCTTTTTAGCTGTTGTGATGACGTGATGTTGTCTGAACTCCATTTGACAACAATACTATTTTACATTTTAATTGCAGGTCGCTGGGAATCTAATGATCCACCATCACTTTACATATTTATTAACTGTAGCACGCGAGAACTCTCTCTTATTGAGAAGTACGTGGTACGATGTCTATTTCTCCGTTCTATCTTCTGTACATCTAGATAAATGCATATGTGCTATTCCTTGGATTCATGTAACTTATTCTGTTGCATACTCATATAGGGTGCTATAATTTGTATCCAGTTTCTGGTATCCAGTTACTATTTAGGTTGTTAGAACATGCTCTTCCCACAGTGTCATGATCGATACAAGAAACATGATATGAAACAGCACCAACAGAACTAAGCACACCAATCGCCAATGTAGCATTTGGTTCTATAGTTTCCTGAATGTAGATTCTTACTCTACTTTGAAATTTGTTCTATAGTTTTCTCAATTTTCATCCTTAGTTGTAATAATGAATGTCAAATCTGTTTGTTCACTGGTTCTGCATTCGTATGTTGAAGGAAATGGTTTTTCTTTAAGTTTAGTCATTGTTTCTCAGATTATGTTACTTGGACAATTACTTTGGATGAAAGTCATGTGTCCGGCACTCCGACATACTGTCATGACTCATGAGTGGAACTTCATTGTAGGCCAAAAGCATGCAATTTCTTCACAAAATATCTGAGTAGGACATTCTGAGCCACATCTGACACTTGCACCCGACTGAAAGTAATCTAGGCCTCACAACTATAGAATTATCCACATTCAATTCGAATATTCATCGACTTGAAATTGAAGTATTAAACAGCACATTATCCATGTCCAATGTATATATTCATCCACTTGAAACTAATCAGTTATGTTACTCCGACACTTCACTTAACTGCCGTGTCGCGTGTCCGACACCTACTTGTCCGACACCGACACGACACTTCGGCACTTTACTTTAGACCAAGAAATTGAAAATTTTGCACAAAATAGTCGTATCCGGCACTCGACACATGTCGGACACAACACCCGTGTCGGAGAGTCAGACTAACACAGCTAATCAGTACATCTCATGACATCCAAAGTGGCTGTCATATTAATATTTTTAGCAACCATATGAAATTGATGTCTGATTGATACTTTGATAGCAATGTACTGAGCTAAATTGGTATCGGTATATCTAGTACAAATTATAACTTTTATACCATTTTGAACATGCAAGGTATTTTTAAAATGGAGTGAGTCTAAGAGCCTTGCAACTTAGACATGATTATTATTTTATCAATCAAAATACAAAATTCATTATTCATACGCAACGACTATAGTGAACTTTTTTTGGTTTTTAAAGATTCTTGTTCAGCTGCAAATTTCAAGATCTTTGATTTTTTCTCTTTATAACATGCAGGAGACATTTGCTTCTTCAACTCCCACTCTACTCTTCAATCTTGAACTTGAGACATTACGGTACAGTTTGATTCTTGCCTTACTTTGCTGGTGGTTATGAATTTGCTGTGTAATGAACATGAGCTTTTTACAGTGCTGACCTGGGCCTTTTAGGCTTCCCAAGTAAGGATCTCCAATACCGGTTTCTTTCCCAGTTCATTCCTGTGTTCTATATTCGAACAAGAGATTACTCTAAGGTACCTCTTTTCCAGAGTTTCTTTGCTAACAAACTAATATTGTTATCTTTCAACAACTTATCTTCTGTTGCCTTGATGCATGAAAGACAGTGCCTGTGGCCCCTTATATCGTGAATTACAGCGGAGCTCTGTTTCGCCAATATCCTGGTAAGCCCATAAACTAGATTTAATAGATTACCTTATTCCACTATATGCAGGATTTGACCTCGCAAAAAGTTACCCCGAAATTGACCGCATCTAAAACAACCTACCTCATCATTGATTTAAACTGAAACTCTGAGAAAATGTTGCCCCCATCAGGCTTCTTAATCTGCTATCCAAAAAATAATAGTGTGGTTCATCTTGATCAATTTATGTACTCTATGTCCCAAGAAGTTGTATACATTTGCTTAGCTGAAAAATTCTTAAGACTCTTAGTAAAAGCAAAACCATGTAGGATTGTGAGCCGTTATGTATTACGGAGTGTACTAATTCTAAAAGAATTTTGAAAAGTGGTGTAAACGGGTTAAGGGTAATTTTCAGTGTTTTATTCTATTCCGATTAATGTATGAAACATATTGGAATGAATATGTATACAACCTGTCGGAAAGAGGAACAAAGGGTGTATTAGTTAGAGGTGGGATGTAAAACGATAAACGAATCTTGATGGTGTCAGATAACAATAAAGCCCGTATATGAGGAGGGTGGTTTTTTTGCTTCCCCTTTGTTCTGGCTTTTCTGTTTCTAAGTTCTTATTCTTGTTTTTTTTTGTCATAGGCGTGTTTTGCTTTTGTGGTTGACTGCTTTTCATGTGTATCTTTGAGGTGCTTTTGTTAGTTACAAAATTCTCCCAGTGTTTTTTTTATGTTTAGTCCTCTTTTGAAACTGAAGGATTTCTCTTTGACTAAATATAAAACTGTGAGGATTTGATGCCTTTGGAGTTTGGAGGCATCTTTTACTCTTTGACTTGCCGTATCTTTGATTGCAAAGGCGAAATAACTAAAGCCGCACTTACTTTGCAGGTCCTTGGCAAGTGATGCTTAAGCAACAAGATGGCTCCTATGCTTGCGTGGCAGAGAGTGCAACTCGTTTCACCCTTAGCGAAGTAAACCACTTGTACTCTGCTTGTTCGATATTTCAGAACTGTTTAAGAGATGTCATGAAAACCGACTTTTTCAATGTTTCAGACAAAGGAGGAACTGCTGAGGGTGTTAGGACTGCAAGAGGAACAAGGAAGCTCCTTAGAGTTCCTTCGTCGAGGCTACAGGGTTAGTTCTCTTTCATGTATCAATGTATGGTATTCTCATGATCACAGTAATGGTTGCGGTACACGTTTGCATACTATTATGCGGTGGTATGGACTAATTCGCAAACGATTGTGGCTTGTTTTCTTTGCCAATCTTATGAGTCATATTGGTCTAGTTGCATAATTGTATCGATTACTCGGTAAATATCGACCTAAGGTGGATTGTAACATTCAAATATTGACTACAACGGCCAAATATCGTCTATTTTCTTACTACCCGCATTACATATCATTCCTAAATAGTTAGACCAGGCAAACGGATTATTTTTCAGTTTCGTACGATCCATTTTTGGGTATGTTTTCATTTGGATCAGGTCCTTCTAGATATTATTATTACGTCGTTGAGGGTAAGGATCAATTCGGCCATCAAAATTTGAGTCGGATCCGGTTAGTTTGGGTTTTAAGTCATATTCGGGTTCAGCCTTTTTGGGTGCAGGTCTTATTAGGTCTTGAATTGGACTATATCTAATAGTAACATACTAGCATACTACCATGCTTGGAGCAATAATAAATCATGCTGTAATATTTTGCTATTCCTATCCAGACGGCTACCTGGTGGGAAGAGGATACTGATTTAGAGGCGTCTTCAGAGTGGAGAAGTTGAAAAGAACCGAAACCTTCATTCGTTTTCCGTGATATCATCCAGCAGAAATTATGTGAAGGATTTCAAGATAATCTGCATTTTTTCATGGTTTCTGATCAAGTGGAGGTACGCGACTATTAATTTTCAGGTGGCCTTACAGTCTGCATCAAAGTATAACATACTAGACGTTCATAGGACTCTACTGCCCTTTACAGTGATTTGTAATATAACCTGACTCGACTACGAGATATACAAAATAAGGTTTATCTCCCTTAATTAAGCGCTTTCGCATTGCATCATTATATTTATACCTTTGGCTGATCATGAGGTATTTGTTTCTTGCCAAGAACCTAAACTAAGTTAGGTTGCCTTTTTTAGTACAATATTTACATTTATATCAAAGAGCCATAGTTTGACTTCAGCTACGACGCAGAAGAAAAGGGTGGTTGATTATTGAAGGTTGGGACTTGGGAGTCAAAAATCCCGTGGATCAACGAAGAGGGTGGGTAAGGTTGATCGAGAACTAACCCAATCCAAAGGTTCAGATTCCTTGTCAATCCCATCCTTAGATAGCTTCTTCATGCACCACAAATCTTCATTCCAAGAGAACTTTTTCCAATGGGGGATGACGTCACAAACTGGATCCCACGGAGCCACCTCGGCAACGACTGCACCACAAGCTACGTCTTCCCTAGCCATGTTGTGTGCAAAGTTGCATAAACTCTTCATTAGACTCAAGGAACCTTTCCCTTCCATGTGAAGGCCGTACAAGAAATAGAACCCAAACGGACTAAACACGTTTGGGATCGAGGGAACCCTAAGCCAAGGCATATGGGCATCCAAAACCCGACTTCCGAGACAAAATGCTTTCGTAAGTTTAGCCGCACCCTTGAGTTCTAATTGATACACTTCTTTTGTGTTCCACACACTCATTATAGCAAAGCATGGTGGGAGCTCCTTTTTGGGATCCCATTTTGGTAGGTATCCCCTAGGAACTCCAATGTAAGTGCCCAAATTGAGCTTGCTTGACAAAACTGAATCGATGTCCTTCGGGAAGAATTCTGAGTCACGGAATATCTGTCGATACATCGACTCTGCTAGTCGTGGTGATACTCGGATAATGGTAGTGCCGGAGGGTATAGGTTTTCGGTGAGCATGTACCGGTTGCCCTAGTACAGTCGGTGTACAAACTTTAGTGTAATCAAATTTTCGGGTGAATAGATTGATTGAAGGTTCATTTGAACAATCTGTCATCATATAAACATATTGAGCTCCCTTTTCTTTGCACCAATCCTCTATTCTCTTCACCAATTTTGTAGCCACACCTTTTTGCCTGTACAAATAATTAAACGTGGTTAATAACTGCACAAACATGTCTCGGTATAACTACGGTTTAGGAAAGGGGGTGATTCAAACCCGTGGTCGGGTTATAAAGAGCGAGAACTTCCAATCGGGGCGAACTTTTAATGTAATAATGGAGTAAAGTAAAAAGAAATCGAAAATTTCAACTATAAGATTAATTTTTATTTTTCTTTTACTATTTAGTGGCGGAGACCCTTGCTAGCCCCGCCTAGCTCCACCACTGTCAGATACTGACCAAAACACGACACAATTAATTCGATCGAAAGGCTGCGTAATATTCAATGGGTTTGATCCAATCAAACTATCATTTAATGACAATGGTACATATTCTTGGTCAAATTACTCATGAGTGCAATATATAAAGTAAGATACAGAATGCTGAATAAAATATGAAACATTCTGTGTAAAACGGCGCGGAATTGCACTCCGGAATATATGATAAATTAATGGGATTATACTCAAAGCATACTTAAGTTCATGATTAAGACATATTCTCATTTAAGACGGACACTATCTATCTTAAGTTTAAAATGGGTTAAATATATATCAAATTACCTAACTCGTTATCTAAAAAATACTAAAAATTTTGTCTTTAATACCATCATATGATACTATTTGACTCGTTATAAGTTTAAGACGGATATTGTTCATCCTAAACCAGACACACTTTATGATTAAATATGCAAGATTTTATGGCGAAATATTAATAGCCCTGACACATAATCCACCTTTTTGGATATCTAAACAGTGATTAAGATCATCCATAATAGAGGTTTCCTTTTAATATATTGATAAATATGATACAAATTATTAAGATTGTAGGAAAAGGTGCTAATCTAGGTTATCCTTTGGATCAAGAGGACATTATCATCCCTTAACAATAATATTGCATGGAAATGCTTTTGTATTTTTTATACGTGTAAGTCTCATGCATATATATTAGTCGATATCAACTAGCTTTGCTGGTACGACAAATCATGCGTATTATATGGGAAAACATATCATTATACTAATCAAAGAAAAACCTTTTGAAAGAGAATGAAGTAGCTATATAAAAAAAACTAGATTGATATCTTTATGTGACCAATGATGTGATGGGTTTTTTGGTTTGTAATAACAAAATGGAGTTAACAAAAAGAAGCATATTTGTGTAAATGACAAAGGAATAAGAACACTCCTTAAGCCTTTGATTTAACAATTGAAATCTAATCATGTCAACTTTGTACAAGTGACTAAAGGAAGGATCTTAACTAGTTGATCACAAATTTATGTCTATATATCTCTCTTTATATATGGCACGACCGATTAATATGTGTAGCTTACTCTTAATTGGTTACTCTAGAGAATCCGCATTTTGCTTACTTTTAACCAAATCAACATGAAAATAGTCGTATACACTACCACAGAAGTCCCGGGTTTGACTCCCTACACGGTAGTGCTGCGGTTACCTGCCATCAAGGGTTACCTTGTTGAGTTACCTGATCCCCGAGCTTGCAGGGTGTACGGATGTTCCCTTGGGTCACAAAAAAAACATCTTATACAATCTCCGTTTATTTATATATATAAGACAGGTATTTGACTTTAATATTTACAAAAATATATTTGTTTAAAAAATATATAAATGCTACCATAATATTTTTTTACGAAAAGCTCTTTTATATAAGTATACATATTATAATATTTAGGTTTATAATATTTTAAGAGATATTAAAAATAGAAGTGGATGTCTCGAAATATTAGAAAATCATAGTTAAAAATCATAAGGAGTATTACATTACATAGTACTAATATGGAGTAGTACATTAGCCGAATCCATGATCTTTTTAATTATTAGGATTAGGAAATATCAAATATGTAACATATATGTATTTCATAAGACTTTGTCCCTTGTATATTTATTTTCCTAATAAATATCTTTGTTTTCCTTTGGAAAGTGGATTTTAGTGGTAGGGTACCAAATTGGTCCTTGAGTGCCTTTCAATAAAAATCTATCAAATTATATCTACTAATACGAAGTTAGTCTTGTGTGTGACAATTTACCGTAAAACTACTTACGTCGATCCATTATTTATCCATATAACCTCACATTAACTTCTTAATAAATATATATCTCTTGTAAGTAATTTTACTAGTTAATACTGAGTAAATAAATTTACCATAAAGTTACATAAATGAGTGTATTTTACATTAGATAAAAAAATGAGGAGAAGAAAAGATGAGACAATAACAAACCTATGCATGGGAGAAACTCGTAAGCCTAAAATATAAGCCAGTTTAACGTAAATGGGAGGATCATTCACTTTCTTTCCTCTTGTTACTGTTTTTATCCCACATCGTATTACCCCAACTATTTCTCCTCCATATTCTGCAACCTACACATTTACATATAACAACTATATTTATTATTTTATTCATAATATTATACGAGTACTTCATGCATGCAAATTGCAATTACTAGACTTTTAAATAATATACTTACCATGCATATACTAATACAATGGTGGAGTTATTAAATGCAATTATAAAAAATTAACATGGTGACGACCAAAAGTTTATAATTGTCAATATTTTTCCATGAAGATTGATTTTAATACTTATAAACTAAGTATCATCTCAACCATTTCCATTTTGGATAATAAAAATTATAATAAAGCACTTAGTCTCTCTGTCTGTTTAATAATTCACATTTATTTTATTTTTTTATAAAATAAAGCAAATTTAAATTATATACTGGAAAGAGATCGATAGTATATATTAATAAATTATATTCTATTTTTAATAATAAAGATTAAAAATAGGGTTATTACCATCATAATACGAGACGGAAAATAGCGTATACGACCAAGAGGGTCACCCAAGAGATGAGTAACAAGAGTAGATTTACCATCTTGTTGTCCTAACTCACTTTGTATCTCCATTTCCAAAACTTCCTCTTTATCTTTTTCTTCATCATATTCTCTTACTAACAACATTTTATTACTATCATTATTTTTCTTAATTTTTTCTCTAAATGATTCTTCATGAACTACTACTAACATTCTTGACATTATAATTCCTTGTTTAATTTTAATTTTTTTCACTCAAAACTTATAGGTATGTTTTTTGTTTGATGAGCGTGTATGGTAGTGACATTTGTGCAAACTCCACTACTATTTATATTAAAGTGAGAGATGAAGAGAGTGTGATATGATATTTAGTTTATTAATATTGACAAGTGTCGTTTTGTAAATGTCATTGGGGATTCATACTTTAGCAATATAAGATTTAAAACTTTATAATTAATGTTCTTTTATTTATTAACTTTTTAAAAATCTTAGTGTGATACCACAAATTGCATTGATACTTATTCCAAGTTGAAGACGTCCATTTTTTATATATTGGTTGGACCATCGTCTTATTTTAAGAGTAATTGAGGTGTCAATGCAAGTTTTACAAAATTTAATTTGTACGGAGCAAGTCTTTTACGTCATTAGTAATACACACATACATGCAATGCATATACAATACAATACTCAACGTATACAAATGTTAGATAACAAGCAAGCCAATTAGTCTTACTTATAACCGTTGTAAATTATAACGAGGGGTTAATCACCCCATCATTCCCGGAAAAAGTGTTTGGTTTTGATGGTTTTACACTCTCGTTGTAAATTATTCTGATTTACAACGGTTGTAAACAAGAATTTGTGCAAGCAAAATATTGTGTTCTTTATATGTTGTATTCTAATTCTAATCTCTTACGAAGCCTATATAATGGAAAAGGTAGTTTATTTTGTGCCAATCCACTATCAAAATCAACTATTTATCAAAATCATAGTACTTAGTTTATTTTGTGACAATCCCCTAGCTTAGTAACGCATGTTATTTATTATGCATATCCAACTTGATCCTATTCTCAGTAGCATTATCACATTTCATGCAGATACGTATCAATTAACCCTGCAATTCTAGGCAAGCATTTACCTCCGAATTTTAAAGGTACACGTCTTTTATCTGAGTTATAATTAACTAGAAAAACTACTTGAAATAATACACGGGTTTATCTCAATCATATAAGTTGATAACTAAAACTAAATGTATTATTTTAAAAGTAATTCACGTGATTTATCCAAATTATAACTAAATGATCTACTATAAGTATTAAGCGAGATAAATAAAAAACGTAATTTATCCCAAAAATATCACTCATTGTTAAAGATCAAATACACCATGATAATCAAATCGAGAAATTAATTTTTTCTAATTTTTTTTTTGAAGCAATCTTTCTTAATCTTTTTTTAAAAAAACATGTGCCTTAATATATACATTATAAGAATCGTTTAACTAAAATTTGTTTGAAAGATATATGTTCATATTTGTTCTTTACTACATATTTGCTAATTATAATATTTTACAGTATATTTCAAAACTCATCACGTGTACACTCTGGCCCTTTTCTTTTAAACTTAATTTCGGGTCTTATAAGTTCAGTTCCGTTCAATTCCATTAAATTCTACTCAATTTAATTAGTTTAATTTAGTTTAATTCAATTCAAATCCAATAAATGAAGTTCAATTTAGCTCAGATCAGTTCAATCCACACAATTTTAAGTATAAAAAAACATGGCTTAAGATTCCTGTAAATATTACTCGAGCTCCAAGATAAACATAATCACAATCACACAAAATCAAAGATTGTTTCCAAATTTCAACACAACACGTACGAATTTCATTTGTGGTTGTCACAAGCTTATAATTTCTTACATCGATTAAAGTAATGACAAATGAGAGAGAAACTATAAGAAACTAGAAAGGATTATAATCCGTCACAAACTTATATCAGTCACAAACCAGACTTGTTACCCAACGTGATGCAAATGATCAAAGGAAGGATTAGTTATTTTGTGATGCAAATGATGAAAGGAAGGATTAGTTAGGTCTTGCTTCAGACGGACCATTTTGGTCTGAAGCAATAAGACGGGATTTTGTAACCACTTTACAGTTAGATGTAACCACTATTGAAAACAAGTTGTTATAAGTTGTGGTTACATTTTATCAAAAAATGGCAACATAATCCCGTCTTATTTTTCAGACGGAAATAGTTCGTCTGAAATAAGAATTTGCGGTTATAAAAATGTAGTGGTAGGAGACGAGTAGTATCTACTAGCGGCTAAAATGTGAGATTAGTACGTCCACCTTAAAAATGACAAATGATTGATAGAGAGAGAGAGATATGGTGACAATAATTGTGGTGTTACTCAAATCTCCTTTATTTTGTTCGCTCAATGCATTTAGCCGCTTTGCTTTTGCTTTTCTCATGTGCCTTTATTTCCCATTGCCGCCGTCAACTTACTTCCCAAGGACACTCCCAAAACTACACTTACTAAACCCAGTTGGTCTTGCTTCAGACGGACCATTTTAATTTGAAGCAATAAGACGGGATTTTGTGACCACTTTACAGTTAGATGTAACCACTATTGAAAACAAGTTGATATAAGCTGTGGTTACATTTTATCAAAAAGTGGCAAAATAATCCCGTCTTATTTTTCAGACGGAATTAGTCCGTCTGAAATAAGAATTTGTGTACTAAACCATTACCATCATTTGCCATTCTCTTTACAAATTCTTCCCTAACGGTGAGATGATTCTTAAACTTAATACGAATCAAATATCTTAATATTTATATATATAAGATAAAGACAAACGACATAGAAAAAGGCAATATATCTATACAATAATATAAAAATGGTAGATTGAGTAGTATTAGAATGCCATGTGGCAACCTCATAAGCCTTCATCCATTGTGTTTACATTAGTAGTATTAGAATGCCGACTCTTCTAATTCCGAAGTATATTAACCATCACCCTATTTAACTCACATATTAACTTTGCAGTTAATTGTTATCACCATAAGTATTATATAAAACAATTAATTATCTACAACCCTTCTAAAACCATCACCCATTCATCTTCCATACTAATTTTACAATAATTTTTATCACTATAAAGATTATATAAACATGCTCATTATCTAAAACCCTTTGAATGTCAACTTTTGAATGCTTTTTTTTCTTAATTAATATTGATGTCACCAAATGTTAATGTACATCATTCAACTTCCAAGAAAATTAGTATAATTTAGCCTTTTCTATTTTAATTGTTTCTTTATTTCCTCTAAAATAGTCATGTGATGGATACAAATTTGAGTAGTTTATTTTACTGCCTTGAATTTTGTATCATCAATTACTAACTCGTATATTGTTTTTTTGTTTTTCTTATATTGTGTAGGCGGTAATGAAGACGCTTTGATAAAGTCGTAGGCTTAGCTAACTAACAACGTCATGCATTGGTAAATTTAGTTTCTACACAATTAGTAAAATCAATCTTCCATTTCTCTTTGAAAGTTTTTATTTTGCGTAATCGAATTTTAAAATTTATGGAAGTTAAATTTGAATATGATAAAACGTTTAGGATAAAAATATGCATTAATGATAGAAATCGAATTTTATTTGATCTTCATTGAAAAAACCAACTTTATAATTACTATTTTTTTATGAGAGTCAATTGATAAACGTTTTTGCTTGTATTCCTTTAATTTTATGGGATCATAAATTATCATGTATATAGTTGAATGTCCTACATGTATATCTAGATAGATAAATTATACATTTATATCTTTCACAAATGGACCACGTCTCATTTTTGTGCCTAATCTCATACTACACCTGTTTTTTTTTTCATTTACCATTATTTTCTTATTACAAATTATTGTCATTTATATTATTTACACGATAGATCAATCCAAAGGATACATGAGTTAAGCGTGAAAATTAGATCGACCATATACGTAAAAAATAGACCACGCCTCAT
This sequence comes from Heliosperma pusillum, assembly GCA_022085475.1. NCBI lineage: Eukaryota > Viridiplantae > Streptophyta > Magnoliopsida > Caryophyllales > Caryophyllaceae > Heliosperma > Heliosperma pusillum. The sequence goes on along the minus strand of JAIUZE010003487.1, from coordinate 1,412 downwards.
TTTTTTTTCTCTAATCTTCTATTACGCCCCCTTTTTCATTTGCCATTATTATCTTATTACTAAATATCATTTATATTATTTAAACGATAGATCATTCTAAGGAAACAAGAGTAAAGTGTAAAATTAGACCGATCACCATAGCTCACACCAATCATGGATTTATGTGTGAAAGCAAAAATTTGTAAGTTATGCTAATTTTATTATTAATCAAGTAATTACAATTCGTTACAAAGTGATATATAACTTGACCAAAGAGAGGATGGTGAAATTGGAATTGACCAACTTAGATGAAAGCATGAATTTTCAATTAAAATATTGACACATTTTCAAAGTAATATGTATTATTATTAATTGTACTCTTTATATGTTGTGCATTTGTACATTTTATGTATATATAAAAATATATTTTAAGAGAAATAATGGTTTACTTCGTTAAATACAACTATGGTGTAGTGAATTGTCCTTAACTATGTAAGACATAAGATGATATTTGGTACAAGTAATTAAATATATCGGTTATAAGAATTAATGGATAAACATGATGATATTACTGTTTTCTTATATGGGGTTTAACACTCGGCAACGTTGTTAATTAGCGAATTGATAATCGAGTTGTATATTCATATTCTAATATTTTGTATCTCAAGATCTATAAAGTGAATCTCTTGCCTTGACTTTATACGACCATATTCTTCTTCTTTTGTCCATTCAAACAATACATTATTATCCATATTAATACATTAGTGCACACATGTGTTGTTTTACAAATTCCGTTTATTGTGACTTATAAAAAAATGGTGGTTAGTAATAAAGTAAACAATAAAGTAAACAACAAAACACAAAAAATAAAACATTGTGTACATGTTAATTATAACTCTAAATAGTTTAGCATACAAGTCAAACTATAAAAGAGCATAATGTAGATAACATGAAGTTATTCTGATCTTCAATTTTCGAAAGTTTTTATAAGATCTTAAATGTTATTTATCGCGATATGATTTAACTGTAAGGATAAATTATCATGGCATGTTGGTAACAAATATTTCTAATGCCTATTTATTTTTAAGTCGAAGAATAAAAAAAGCGAATAATAAAAAAATGGAGATACCAATTGATCACATTTTTTCCCACATCGTATTTAAAAGAAAAAATATATTATAAAATGGCCAAAGGATATCTAGAGATAACCCGTGATTTTCACGGGTAGCAAAACTAGTTTATCTTTATATACATAAGAAGTATAATATTTGTCCCATCTTAAAAAAAACTTATTTCTCTCTATTTCGTTGGTCAAAGTATCTTCTCATTTTCTCACGGTAAATAAATGCCCAATATTCATTTAATGGATCATAATTAATGACAAATGGGGAGTACTCCCAGATTCATATCCAAACAACGCATTTTACTTTTTT